>JAJIBD010024183.1:0-183085 GCA_021461705.1 Cryptotis parvus
GGTTTTCTTCTTGTAAAGTTCTACCAGTGCCTGATATATCCCTGGATATTAACCCCTTATCAGACGGATATTGGGTGAATATTCTTTCCCATTCTGTGGACTGCTTTGTATCTTAGTCACTGTTTCTTTTGAGGTGCGAAGCTTTTTAGTTTCATGTAGTCCCATATGTTTATCCTTTCTTCTAGTTGCTTTGTTAGTGATGTTTCACCTTTGAAGATGCCTTTAGCTTCAATGTCATGGAGGGTTTTTCCTATATTTTCTTCAATGTACTTTATGGATTCAAGTCTGATATTGAGATCTTTAATCCATTTTGATCTGATTTTGTGGAAGGTGTTAGACACAGGTCCAAATTCATTTTTTTACATGTTGCTGCCCAGTTTTCCCAACACCACTTGTTGAAGAGGCTTTCCTTACTCCATTTTAGACTCATTGCACCTTTATCAAAGATTAAATGATCATGTGTTTGAAGTTGGGTGTCAGGATACTCAATTCTATTCCATAGGTCCACAGGTCTGTTTTTATTCCAATACCATGCTGTTTTAATTACTACTGCCTTGTAGTACAGTTTGAAGTTGGGAAAGGTGATGTCTCCCATCTTCTTTTTCCCGAGGATTGCTTTAGCCATCCTTGGGGGTTTATTGTTCCATACAAATTTCAGGATCGTTTGGTCAATTTCTTTGAAGAATGCCATCGGTATCCTCATAGGGACTGCATTGAATCTGTATAGAGCTCTAGGGAGTATTACCATTTTGACAATGTTAATTCTCCCCATCCATGAACAGGGAATGTGTTTCCATTTCCTTGTGTCCTCTTTTATCTCTTGGAGCAGTGTCTTGTAGTTTTCTTTGTACAGGTCCTTTACATACTTGGGTAAGTTGATTCCTAGGTATTTGATTTTCTGTGGCACAATTGTGAATGGAATAGTTTCCTTTAATATCCCTTTCTTCTCTTTCGTTATTTGTATATAGGAAAGCCACTGACTTTTGGGTGTTGATTTTGTATCCTGCCACGCTACTATATGCGCCTATTGTTTCTAGGAGTTTTTTGGTAGAGAGTTTAGGGTTCTCTAGGTATAATATCATGTCATCTGCAAATAATGATAGCTTGACTTCTTCCTTGCCTATCTGGATGCCCTTGATGTCCTTTTTCTTTCCTCTGATTGCTATGGCAAGTACTTCCAGTACTATATTGAATAAAAGAGGTGAGAGTGGGCAGGAAAACAAACAACCCCATCAAAAAATGGGGAGAAGAAATGAACAGAAACTTCAGCAAGGAAGAAATTGAATGGCCAAAAACATATGAAAAAATGCTCATCATCACTAATCATCAGAGAGATGCAAATCAAAACAACAATGAGATACCACTTTACACCACAGAGACTGGCACATATTCAAAAGAGCAAGAACAACAAGTGCTGGCGTGGATGTGGGGAAAAGGGGACACTCATCCATTGTTGGTGGGAATGCCGGCTGGTACAGCCTTTCTGGAAAAACAATATGGACTTTCCTCCAAAGACTAGAAATTGAACTTCCATTTGACCCAGCCATACCACTCCTGGGAATCTACTCTGGGAAACCAAAAATACGCAGCGGAAACACCATCCCTACTTTTATGTTCATAGCAGCATTATTCACAATAGCCAGAATCTGGAAGCAACCTAGAGTGCCCAAAAATCGATGACTGGATAAAGAAGCTCTGGTACATCTACACAATGGAATACTATGCAGCTGTTAGGAAAAATGAAGTTATAAAATTTGCCTATAAATGGATGGACATGGAGAAGATTATGTTGAGTGAAATTAGCCAGAAGGAGAGAGACAGATACAGAATGACTGCATTTATTTGCATGGCATAAATATATATGTACATATTATGATACCAATATCCAAGGTCAAGTGAAACATATATCAGGAGGTCTTGTCAAAGGTGGAAATTATCACAAACGTGTGGGAGTCAGAGGTTAGGTAAGACAGAAAATGGAACAGGGTGCTAATAATTGTCAAGGGTACTAGTGCCAACCTGGAACTGAGCATTAAATAGAGGCAGGGGGATACACATGACAACCTTTTAATGTATGTTCTGTAATCCATAGTCTGGAGGGAAGGAAAAGAGAAAGAGAGAGAAAGGGAAAGAAATAAAGAACCTGCCATGGAGGGGGCTGGGGAAGGGGAGGGAACCGGGACGTTGGTGGTGGGAGATGGGCACTGGTGGAGGGACGGGTGCTGGAACACTGTATGACCAAAACCCAAACATGAACTTTTTAATTGTATATCTTTTTATTTGTATATCTCACGATGGTATAATAAAATACTTAAAAAAATAAAAAAATAAAAAAGCATAGGTCTAGGTATAACTTGTTTAGATTGAACATGACCCAGATGATCTTAACAGTTTAGGTCTGCTAACTAGAAATGAGAAAAACAAGACAGTCCTTGACAGTCGGTACCAAATTATAAAGAAACAAGGCTTGGCTGCTGAGTGGCCACATATTTGCCTTTTACTTTCCTAGAAATCAATCACATTACTCAGCAACTGAAAATTATGGCAGCAGTAAAAGTGCAATTGCATTTGTATGAAGGCCTAACCTAACCTCAGTGTTTCGTATTGCTTATAAGTTCTTTGGGTAAATGCCAAGGCTGGGGTGTTATTGACAAGAGGCCATGGATTAAGCAGAGTTTAATTATGTGGTTCCGGGAGAAAGTGGAAGCTAGTAAATAGGAAGCACAGTCTCTAATATCGGGATAGGACTGACCTGGTGTTGAGCAGGCAGGTTGAGGGGGGTCTGTGATCATGCGATCTATTATATTCACTAAGTCAGGGGCTTTTCTCAGTGGTAGAATGATCCCAAGTCCAGTGTCTCTCTACTGCTAACTAGCATGTTCCATGGAGAGAATTGTGTTGGAATCATCATTGAGGTGGTCAGCTCTAAGGATTTCTGACTTTAAGACGCTCCTCTTATCCCTTCACAGTCCTGGAAAATGGGTGCTGAGTATAGGAGACAGATTCTCAGTGATCAGAATGGGGCTAAGCAGTAGACTGGCAGGATAAATCAGGAGAAACTTTCTCTGGGGCTGAAAGGCTCCTAACTACCAGAGGATTGAGCTTCTGGGATGAGGCTAAATCAGCAGAGAAATTGTTACCATAGCATTAGGCATTTGAGATTCCTGGGGATAGAGAATTATGTTGAAGTTACCCTGGCCATTCAGAGGGTAACTCCTGGCTCTGTGCATAGAAAGCACTCCTGACAGTGTTTCAGAGACCATATGGGATGTTCAGGACTGAGCCCTGGGGCAGCTGTGTGAAAGACAAGCACCCTACTTGCTGTACTATCTCTTGGCCACATGAATACAGTTCTCTTTATTGGACAACTTTGCTTCTGAACATACTTTTAAACATTTAGGAAAACCTCATGAGGAGAGGAGATGCAATTCTTCATTGCATTTTGGAGATGAGAAAGCTAGAGGCATAGAATTCTTAAGTAATTGGTTCTACACTGCACAGCCAGTGCATATTGGAACCCAAACTGAAGCCCAGGTGTCTGGCTCCTTGGTCTACTGCATTGACCTTTTCAGATGGTCTCTGTGGGAGTATGTGTAAGATAGAAATTATGGTCCCTAAAGATCATTGTTGTTTATGATTTTTCCAATCCTCATATGCTCTTCAATGCAATCCTCTCTGCTTTCTTTTATTTATATATTTAAAAGTTTGGTCATTCCAGCTCTGTGCTCAGGGTTTCTCCCTTCAGTACTCAGGTAACCAAATGGAACCAGCGATCAAACCCAGGACTTCTGTCTACAAATTATGTGCTTAGTCCGCTAAACTATTTTCAGACTCCTACCTGATTCTTCTAATAATTGAAACTGAGTAGAGATAGAAGGCATTACTTTTGTACTCAGTGCTTTATAGTTAGACAGTGAATAGAGGTATCTATTACATTATTCTCCATATATCTTTGCATACATTAAATGCTTAATGGGTTAAAAAACTAAAAAGAGTATGTGCAGTAGAGGGTAGAAAGAGGATAGTGGTCTCCAGAAGAAGTTACTCCAGAATGACCCTAGTTAAACTTTGTTGGCAATATGACTGTTGAACCATCCCCACTTTCTAGATCATATGTGTATACATCTGTAAAGAAATCAGATATTTCAGGCAGAAAATTTCTATGCTTGGAAAAGGAGACTCCAAAGGAGATGAAGGGTCACATAAAAAAGTATCTGAGTGTACCATGAACTATAAAAAGCCCAGGGGAGTCTGTGGGAAGGGTGTATGCCTGGTCCTTCTATGAAGATTTTGAGGCAGATGCAAAAATTCCATGATGATCTTCCAGAGAAACTTCAGGATCTGTTTAATAATCAACATGGTGCTTCTTCCTACAAAATAGTTCAGATAACACCTCCCCATATATATTCAATTAACAGAGGATAGGAAATAAGGAAAATCAGATTCAATGATAAAAGAGAATCTAAAACAAGATAACCACAATGTTTAACTTACTGTGATATGGTGATTTCTAACTGTAAACATATGATTGTTTGTTATCTCTGCTTCTTGCATAGAGTTCAAAAAAACCCTGAGGATTTCCTAAGTGATTAGACTTCAAAAAGTGTCTTTTTGTGCTACTTATGAGGTAATTTTTGACCACATGTGCCTGTTAGTACTGATCTTGGATACCATGATATACTGGGAAATTATACTCTAGATATTTCTTAAAGAAGGGACCAAAATTTCGAAACAAAATCTTTACTAAGCTACATCTTGAAAAATGAAAAATTTATTAATTTCATTTTAATGTACATGTAGAAAATTGAATTTTTTAACAGAGCTATCCTCCTACTCTTCGAATGAACAGCACAAATCAAGAGTTGTCTTACTTGGTGGCATTTCCCAACAAAAGTATGAAATAGAACAGAATAACATTTTAGAATTCATGTTTGGCTTTTGCAGTATGATCATAAAAAGTGTAATGTTTTTTGCAAGAAAACTGAGCACTTTATCAGTTTTCTCTAGAGCCACTCTTATTCCTTTGATATTCAAACTAATCTCTTTCAAAGTCTTCCCTGTGTCATCTTCATCCTGCTTTTTTTCTCCTCACTTGCTAACTGCTCTAACACTCAAATATGTTTGCCAAAGCCTTTTCACATGGTACCCACAGTTCTTCAAGTTTACCTCCCTTTGACTTTATGACATCCTGTTTCCTTTGCTGAAATATTTGCAATTATACTTGCATTCAATCTGCAATGTATTCCCAGTGTATTAATCATCTGTCAATCAGAGCCATGAAGATGTTGATGGATTAGGAAGGAATAGACCTGGTCTGAGTATAGAGAGATATGATGGGGGAGGCTAAGTGTTCTAAATGGACACTTACTTCCATAGGTAAACTCATAACTCTAGAAATTAGGGAATGCACAGTCCACTAAAGACAAAATTTAAGGTATTTCTCACACAGTCCTTTACAACAGGAACCATAACTAATGAAGCGATAAAGAACATGCTTAAGAGCATGTACAGAGAAATACATGGCTGTTACTTGACCATCTGAGGTAGGATTTGGAGCAGAACTCTGAACACATTCAGGAGAGGTGTTCTGTGAGGGGCTGACCTGATCTAATGCAACACATAGCTTTTCTGCATTAGTTACCTTTTGCCATGTAAGGGATGACCTCAGACTTATCATAACCTTAAAACATGAATCCCTTATTACCTCTAGAGTTACTGTGCATCAGAATTCCAGGAGCAGCAAGTACTACAGTCATCTGAAAATAGCCTGGTCTGAGGATCTGCTTCCAAGGTCTCTCATGTGTCTGTTGGTGGGAATTTTTAACTCCTAGCAACAGGAATCTTACAATAGGATTTCTTTGGATCTGGCTTCCCTTCAGAGTGAGCGGTCCAAGAGTGAGAGGAACCTAGTAAGAAGGAAGCCACCATGTCTTCATCATAATTGGTCATGGAGTAACAGGTCATCATTTTTTGAAGTGCTCTGTTGGCAGGGTATAGTGTATTAAGTGACAGTGCAGTGGTATAGTACCAGGAAGGGGTAGTGGTTGGGAATACTCTTGGATACTGACCATCACTCTGGAACTTGGTGGATAGGCTATAAAAACTTTTAATATAGGAAAGAACTTGGAAATGCCAAGGAGCTAAGAAGAGAGGCAAAATGAGGGAACAGAGAGAAAGAGCTTTCGGAGAAAAGAGTGTTTCTCTTATAGCAGGGCTTCCCATGCACGGAAGTGTGCAGTGCGCCACCTTAGGAGGTGTTCGGCACTCAGAGCCCAGGGTGGGAACAAACACAACCTCTTCCTGGTGCAAATGTAACAGGGAAGAGGCCTCACGATAACCTCTTTTGTCATAAAGAAGTGACCTAGATGTATCTGGGAGTGAGATTTGTGAAAGGCCGTTCTTTGAGTAAATCAGGTGGGAGGAAGATACTCAGTGAGAGTGGTTTAATTAGCATCTGTTAGCACCTCCTGGCTCTGATAGAAGATTCCTCTGCCAAAGGAGCAAGAGGTGGCTCTACCCAACAGAGATGGTGCCACAGAGATCCTGCCTCCATGTGGGAATGGAATCATGATTCAGAAAGCAGAAGCAGCAGGGAGCGGAATGGCTGTTGGTCTCCTTAGCGCCTATAATGCCATTCACACCTCTGTCTAAACCAAGAGTTAATGGGGACAGATGACTCTAGCATAAGGACCAGACTTTCAGAGATGAGAGTTTAGAAAATTTCATTTCTTTTTTTTCCTAGATTTGTAAATATTTTTCAGTGTTTCTTGGTCTCTGACTCACAGACCTGGGGCAGAGCTGCTACTGTTCTCCCTGTGCCCAGCTGCTCATGAGGAGCCCGGGAGGGATGACAGGTTCCTAGCCCCTGGCCCGCCACCCTAGCAGAGCCTCACAACAAGCCAGACGATCCCCTACTCCATGAGGGCCTCCATTTTCCATATCCAGACTTCCCCCTCGTCAGAACTCCACCCAGCAGACCAGCCTATCACAGCCCGGCTTATTGAGATTCACCCTGCAGCAGTCTTTTTTTTAATCCGGCCCAGGTATGCTGATCCGAGACTCATAGACATGGGTCAGAGCTATTACTGGCTCTCCCTGTGCCCAGCCACTCCAAGGCACCCGGGAGGATGATGGGTTCTAGCCCTGGCCCGCTACCCCAGCAGAGCCTAGCAACAAGCCAGACGACCCCCCCACTCCATGAGGGCCTCCATTTTCCACATCCAGACTTCCCCCTCATCAGAACTCCACCCAGCAGACCAGCCTATCACAGCCCGGCTCACGTGGCCACTTGCAGCCGCACGGTTCATCAATAATTGCTGGATTTAGAGGTGACTACAACAGTATACCACGCAGAGTATATGCACGGCAGAGCCTGGCAAGCTACCCGTGTCGTATTTGATATGCCAAATACCAGTAACAATTATAGACCTCATTCCCATGACCTGATGGAATGGTTTGAGGCTCTTTATGTTCCTGGAGCAAGCAGGTGCCCTTGGGCTCTACTTGCATGAGACAGGTCATATGGAGATGTTACTGGTGCCTGCTCGAGCAAATCGATGATGAACGGGAAGACAGTGATACAGTGAGACAGTTTCTTGGTATCAAGGACTGGATTGTGTCTGCCTACTTTTAGGAGACAGATCCCTTAAAGAAGCTGACAAGGGGTGGGGTGGGAGTAAGAAAGTAATAGGTGCAGGGTCAGGGCCTTGGGCACATGGGTATATAGGGATGTGGTTTAGGTATACAGCTAAGCAGAGAGCCAACAACATGGGCAACATAAGACAATAACAACCAAACTTAAAGTGTGCCTGTCAAAGAGGCAGACTGGGAAGGGGACCAGGGAACATTGGTAAAGGGAAGATCACACTAGTGCTGAGATTTGTTGTTGGAATAGTGTATGCTGAAACTCAATTATGAATATCTTTGTAAATAATAGTGCCTGAAAAAATGATTGATTTAAAATGAGATTACAAGGGTGGGTCCTTATCCAAGATGCCTGATTTCCTTATGTGATGAGGATATCAAGACAGTCACATACAGAGGGATAGCCCCGAGAGGCCACTTTAGGAAGGCAGCCATCTACAAGGCCCATATCTAGAAATGGCACCCTAGTAATGATAGGAATCTCCCTGACATCTTAGTCTCAGACATGTAGCCTCCAGAACTGTCAGAAAGTCCATTTCTATGGATGAAGCCAACTGGGCTCTGGTATCATGCTATGGCAACCGAGCAAGCTACTATACCCTGGAGAAGTTCTTTTTCTTTTTTGTGTCCTGGTTTTACAATGTGTGGAATTATGGTGACACCTTGTCTTTGCTGCTTACCCACAAAAAGAATATCTCGATGCTTGCTGCACATCTGAATGCCAAGGAGTGATAGAGAAATGACATGATGTGATAGGAAGTGATAGGAAGGACCTGATACCCTTCCTCCCTGACTGATACAGTCTTCGACCAGGGTACTTGGGTTGGTGAAGAAAGTGGGAGTTAGATGCCAACACTTCATCGTCTCTATGTGGGTGTAACTTACAGCTTTACATGGCCACTGTACCCATGCAAGACATGGGAGTTGGTCTCCCCCCTCTGGTTGGGGAATCCAACTGTGATGCTCTTCTTAAGGGAAAGGTGGAGATGACATCTCTTCCTCCTCATTGCCCTTCCTTAGAGCAAACTCAGTGGAAAACTTCTGCAAATGATGCATTAAACTTTGAAATTTACAACATACTTTGCAAGTCTACTGTACCTTAATAACATAACACACCAAAAGGTTGGCGAGAGCGCCTTTAAAACATTTTATGAATTCATGGCTCTGTACTCACTGTCTCATTCTCATTCTTGCAACCACAGATACTTACAAACCAAGAAATTTACATATTCATATATAAAGAAATGCCATCTAGCTCTCTCTCTAAATACATTTTAATATTACTTTGAGGAAATTTGTAGACCCTGGCTACCTTGTCGCAGGTTAATGAATATTTGGTTGATTGAAGCTGGCTCTTCCTTGACAAATTCTTTCCTCTTAATACAAGAGCTTGGGAGATGCCATAATTCTTTCTCCATGCATGGTCTTCCCAGGAATGCCAGAAGAGCTGGAGAAACTCAGGAAATGGAGTCAAACAGACTGAATTAGCATGCTAAGGTTACTGGTATCTAGAGCACAATGCAGAGACCTATTTTAAGTGTCTCCAGTCATGGAACTGGCCCTGGAGCTTCCCTGTGAGGACAGAGGCACCTTTACTCTGGCAGGGAACAAATTTCCTAGGAAAAGACTTCAACCAATTGTTAGTGGCACCCAGCTGCTCTGTTGGGGTGTGTGCGGATGGCTTTGAGGTTTATATTTTATAGCTAATTTTTTCATAAAGTTTTGCTGTTGATTCTCAGGAGGGTAAACTGACTTAATAATGTTCTTGTTTTGGTCCTTTTCTTCTCATGTCATTTCTCCCTTGCATGCAAATGTTCGATGCCTCCAAAAGAAATGACGAGCACTTGATTACTGTCTTGACATCTGGTTCCAGGAAACCTACACTATTTACACTCTTACCCATTGGATATTAGAAAAGACTGTTGTAAACATCAGTAGAGGCAGCCAATCCTTCTGACTGGAAGAGGTGGGCCAGAGTGATTCCTGCTTCAATTTGCTCTTATAATACTCATTTAGGGGTCATACCTAAAGTATATCCATTGTGACCGGTCACTGTCCTAGGAGATACATAGAATTATTCCAAAAATGCATTTATTCGTGCATTCATTTTGGGGGCACTATCTAAGGTGCTCAGGGGTCATTCCTATCTCTATGCTCAGGAGTATTGCTAGCAGTGCTCAGGAGACCATATATGGTTTCCTAGCACTGTTTGATGAAAGAGCCAGAAAGAAATGACATCCTAATTGCAAGTCACAAGGTGTAAGAGAAGGAAGAGAGAGAGAAAGCCAAAGAGAGAGAGAGAGAGAGAGAGAGCGAGAGAGAAAGTACCTGCCATAGAGGTAGGCTGGGGGAGGGGTTAGGAATCAGGGAACATTGGTGGTGAGAAATGGGCACTGGTGGAGGATGGGTGCTGGAACACTGTATGACTGAAACCAGAACATGAACATCTTTGTAATTGTATATCTCATGTGGTATAATAAAATTTAAAAAAAAAGAAGTGACATCCTATTAATGATAGGCATGTCTAATATCAAATACTGGTCTTAAATACCATTGTTTATTATAGGAATCAGAGTTTCAGAAGTGGGTGATTTCAGAGGCAAGGAATGGAATATACAAGACTTGTTAAGATAGAAGCTAACCTAATGGGGTTCCTAATGGCCAAACTGAATAGTTTGAGTAGTTAAACAAATAAATAGTGAATTTTAACCCTGGGATTATACATGCATATTTAAAAAGTTTTTATAGAAGCCCTATGAAATAAATCATGTCTGTTTTATAAATTCTTGTGATAATGAGCCCAGATTCACATTCTGATTCATATAATGTCAAGCTCCAATATACAATGCACCATTTTTTGTAGCAAGGCAAATAGAACACATCAATGTATCACAGGCATTTCCCTTTGAGACGAGCTGCAATTCACCATCATGAGTGAGTTATGATTTCTTTCTCCATCCTTCTTTGCAACAGAACACCAACACCAATTCCAGGCACCTTGTGGACCTTCTTAGTGAGTCCCCATCTCTTGACTCTGCCAGCTTAAATCAGAAGTCACTTGGCAGGAGGACCACAATCATCTCCTTTTCTAAATCCATGGATGCTCCGGTGGCTTTAGAGTGTCTCTTCCTCTGGTCCATAACTCCAAGTCTCAGGTTCTATCTGGGGAGTTCTAGTGCTTGGGAGGGAGTGAATGTAATGAGAGAGGACAGAGGGGTAAAACTCTGACACCTCATTCTAGTCACCCCTCTGTGCTTGGATGCCATCTACGATAAGATACATTTCCAGGTTCCTCATTTGTCCACATTTCCTGGGGCCAGCAGGGAGAGCTGAGCACACCACACCGCTATAAAAATAACGAAGGTGATGAATGGCCTTTAGCAGCAAGGAAGGGAAGAAACAGCATTTCTTTCCTTCTTCCCTGGGCTGTAGATAAATTGCATCTGTCATGGCAGGGACCACGGAGCTTTAGCTGTGATGTAGTTGAGGCGGCTAACCATCAGGTAGCTCCTCCTCTCTGGCCAGGAACTGACCCTGTTGGTAAAGGTTAAAGTGGAAAGGGAAGGCAGTGAGAGTCCAGACTGCTTAACAACTAAAAGCTCAGACTCATTAGTCTCCAGACCCTCCACCTCCATGTGGTCTGGCTCTTCCTCCTTGAGAGTAGGGGTGAAGCAGACATGGAGTAGTTGGGCACTCACTGCAACCGTAGGCCAACTGGGTGCCTACTGACATGGGTTAAATGAAGACCAGATCAGAGGTAGCAGGATTGGATAAAAACGGTCTGGCAGACTCTTTCCTACCACAGTGTTGAATTGTATATTCTTTTTACTGCTTTCGCAGTATAATGGAGATATTAAAAATTGCATCTGGTATCCAGAGATTGTACAAGGAATTAGGTGTGTGCTTTTGCATGCATCCTACTTGAGTTGAGCCCCGAATTCTCATGGCCACCCAAGCTCTTTTGGGAGCAACTTGAGGTCTCTAGTACCCTGGGATGGCCCTGGCACTGCAGGGTCTGAGCAGCCTCACAAACTTGGACCCACTAGCTTGGTTGGCTGAAATTTGGAGAAAGTAGCCCCTAGCACCATAGAACCCTGCTCAGAAGTACCATATATATGCCTCTCTTCTCTCTCTTTCTCTTTCTCTTTCTCTCTTTTTCACTCTCTCACACATAAATCTTCAAAACTGTGTATCTTTATACAATTGGTAAATTTGAACCCATGCAAAAAGCTGTGATATCAGAACCGCAATTAAAGTAATAAACGCATCTGTAACCTCCAACTCTCCTTGTGTCTGCTCATGTATGGGTGTGGTAAGAGCTCTCAGCGGCAGATCTGTCCTCTTAACAATTAGTAAGGTGGCCAGACCATATTGTTGAGCACAGATCTTCTGCACACCTCTATCACTCACTCACGTTCTAAACACAATTTATTTCCCACTGGACAACTAATCCATTCCTGGTTCCCCGCCTCAAGTCAGTTCAATTTCTGCTGTGTAATTTTTAAATTTGTTTCTGAGCCATCCAGCAGTGCTCAGAACTTATTCCTGGCTCTGTGCTCAGGGATCACTTCTGACAGGTTTGGGGGGAACATATAGGATGCCAGTAATTGAACCCAATTTAGCCATATGCAAGGCAAATGCCCTACCCACTCTACTATTACTCCAGCCCCTGCTTGTGTAATTTTTTACTATCAATTTATTTTTTACTTCATTTAGTCTTACTATTAACTTAATTTTACTATTAAATTCCTTATAGAAGTGTAGCAGCACTATCTTTGTCCTTCCGTGGTTGATTTAGTCACTTAGCCTAATGCCTTCCAGACTCGTTCAGGCCACAAATGACAGCAGTTCCTTCTTTTTATAATGACCAAGAACACACATGTGCCACATTTCTTACTCATTCAACTGTGGTGGGACATTTGTTTACATGTATTTTCTAACTAGGGCTGCTGCGAGCATAGGGGTGCGCAAAGAAGGGAGGATAATGGCCAAAGGCAGAGATATAGGGGGTTGAGCATCGAGAGAAATGAAAATCAACACCATAATATGTTATCATCAAAATGCCTTCTAGAGGGGCTGGAGCGATAGCCCAGCGGGTAGGGCATTTGCCTTGCATGCAGCCGGCCCATGCCAGCCCAGGTTTGATCCCGGCATCCCCATATGGTCCCCGAGCACCCCAGGGGTAATTCCTGAGTGCAGAGCCAGGAGAAACCCCCCGGAGCATTGCCGGGTGTGACCCCCAAAAAGCAAAAAAATGCCTTCTAGAATGGTTATTATTAATTTTTTTTAAAAATTGAATCATTATGAGATACACAGAGAGAGAGACTGAGAGGGAAAGAGAGGAAAGGGGGTACCTGCTATTGAGGCAGCCTGGGGTGGGGGGGGGGGGGGTGGGGTACATTGGTGGTGGAAATGGAGCACTGGTGGAGGGAGGGGTGCTGGGATCTGTATTACCAAGAACCAATTATGAACACCTTTGTAATTGTATGTATCATGGTGGTATAATAAAAAATTAAGAAAAAAAAACAAAGTTGTTCATGATTGAACTTCATTCATACAATGTGCCAATTCCATACTCATCCCTTCACCAGTGTACACTTCCCCACCATCAAAGTTCCTCATTTCCGTTCTACCAACCAACACTCCCCACCAGTCTTCCTCTATGGCCTGCACTTTTTTTCTTCTCTCCTGCTCTCTCCTTCTCTCTTTCCTTTTGGGCTTTATGGTTTGCAATACAGGTACTGAACAGATTTCATGTTTGTCTCTGAAATTAGGCAAGTGTGGGAGAGGTTATGGAAGGGACCAAGAATCTTATGGAGGCCAACACACAGGAAATGAGTTGAAAATATCTATACACGCAGAAGATACCCAAAGACTCAATATCCAGGAGCTTGATTTTTATTGCACTCTTTTGTTGTTATTCAGAAGGAGGCTTATCTAAGTCTGTATATTGGTTGGGGTGGGGGGTGTGAGGCAGTGCCAACCACTTCAAGCTCATCTCTTTTCTCAATATGTCAACCCTCCTCCACTCCCCTACTCTCCTACTTAGGGACCCTTCAGAATTTTGAGGAACTCTTGGGCAGAGTTTTGCACAGGGCCCAAGGGTGCAGAGGAGATGTGGAAGGCATTGCTTAGGGAATGACTGTCATCGCCTCTCTGCATTTAAGATGCCAGTTTATGGACTTTGTCTCTTTAGCCTGCAGTTTATTCATTGTGGATCTTACATTTTTATTTGTGGGAATAAAAGTCAGTGGCAGCTGATGTGGCCCTCTGGAGTCAGAGGCAATAACCATCATGGGCAATGCAGCCTGGAAAATAATCATAATGCAGAGTAATAATAAATAGCAACGGGAGACAGCTCTTCAAGTGTGATGAATGGTGATAGACTCCATCACACTTCTTCACTCTTCCTCTACACCAATGCAACAGGAATTCCCAGCTTCCCTGCAGAATCCCAATAATAAAAGAAGTGCACAAAGAAACTGACAAAAAGAGATTTATCTCAGGGGTCTTGAAATTGGAATGCTAAAGGGCGTCTGGGATGTCCAGGTGCTGCTGCTACAGGCTGGGAAGGCAGTACCTGAAGCCTCAGTTTTATCATCTATATAATGGACTCTATTAAAGAACGTGCCTCACTGTTTCTTGTCAGTTATACCTGTGGTAACCATGTAGAGTTTCTGGCATAGAGTTCTGTAGAGATAAATAATAGTTCTCTATCTTTCCTCCACAGGTAGAAGATAGATGGAGCCTGGAGGTTTTTTTCAAGAGAGGAAGGAAGAATGTTCTAAGGGGAGAGCATGGTCTTAGGTCAGGTCCGTAAATGTGCTTTCTGGAAAGGAATTAAAGATGTATTTCAAGGTGGCAGAGTTTCTCCCACCTAAACTCCATGTCCTATACTACTTTAAAAATTTCCAAGGACCAGGAGGACTGGTCCACTGTTGGATGCTTGCTTCAAGTGGTGGGAAGAGATAGTGGTTAGGACAGAGAGGGACCACTTTGACAATGATAGTTGGAGATGTTCACTCTGGGTAAGAACGGCATGCTGAAAATGGGTAAAGGAACAAACATGATGACCTTTCAGTTCCAGTGTTGCAAACCATTGCCTGAAAGGAGAGAGAGAGAGAGAGAGAGAAAGAGAGAGAGAGAAGTGCCTGCCCAATAGAGGCTAGCTGGAAGGTGAGGGGTGGGAGGGAAACAGGGGACAAAATATACACTGGTGAAGGGACAGGTATTGAAACTTTATATGACTGAAACCCAATCATGAACAACTTTGTAACTATGTTTTTTTTTTTTTTTTTTTTGGCCACACCCGGCAATGCTCAGGGGTTTCTCCTGGCTCTGCACTCAGGAATTACCTCCTGGCGGTGCTCGGGGACCATATGGGATGCCGGGATTGAACCCGGGCCGGCATGGCTGGCCGCGTGCAAGGCAAACGCCCTACCCGCTGGGCTATCGCCCCGCCCCGTAACTATGTATCTCATGGTGATTCAATAGATTTATTTGATTGAGATATTATGATATTATAAGTTACACTGGTATTGACTTTGTTATTTATAAAGAGCACTCCATCAATCCCCATTAGTGTTACCAAAGTCCCTTTACCATATCCCATGCGCCCCACACCTGCCCAGTTCCCAATTCTATCGGTCATATATCAGGGTTGCTTCCATTGGGGATTGTCTAATCCCTTCATTTGTTTTTGTTTTGTTTTGTTTTTTAACTCCACATATGAAAGAGATCATCTGGCATTTATCTTTCATTTTTTCACTTACTGTGCATAGCACAATATCCTCCAAATTCATCCAAGTTGCAGTGAACTGCAAAATTTCATCTTTTCTCCTAGCTGAATGTTTTCCATTGTGGATATATGCCACAATTTCATTATCTACTCATCCGTTGTTGAATACCAGGACCGTATCTGGTTCCTGGCTATTGTAACAGTGCTGCAACGAACATGGGCATATACATGTCTTTTTTGGATTAACGTTTTTGTGCTGTTGGGGTAGATCCCCAGGAGTGGACTTGCAAGATAATATGGAAGTTCAGTTTGTAAAGTGTCAACGTCTCCTCCACTTCTCCCTGCTCTCGGCTCGCTAGCACTTTGGTATTGGCATCCAGCCTCACCACCGCTCTCTCTTTTGTGTTCTTCCTCCTGTGTTATACGAAGGGGTTTTTGTTCTGTTTGTGACAGAACAAAGTATTTCAACAAGCCATTTTGGGGAATAATAAAAGTGCCAGATACTGAATAAGTCATGTAATCGTGTCGTTTTGGTCTAATCTTTAAAACAGTGTTAGGATATGGCATTGAATCCTTTTCCTACCCCAAGGAAGGCTTAGCGCCGGGAAGACTAAGTGATGGTGAGCGTGAGTGAGTGGGTAAATGACAAGTCTGTAAGGAAAACCAGTCAAATCACAGTGCCAATGTTCTTTATGTGGCACCAGGTTGCTTCCAAAGGAGGTACAGAGACCTAAACTCAGATAACATCCAGCCCATTGACTGTGCCTGACTTAGCGAGATCCAGAACATCCGTCCTGCTGAGGAATGGGCGCTGGGAGCTCCTTGGAGGGAAGGCTCACAGAGACCTCTGCCTGAATTCACCCTCTACCTCCTCTGTCGCTCATGGTCATTCAGCCCTGGCTAACACTTGTAAGGACAGAGAACTCACACCAACAAGCCAGTGGCACATTGTAGCACACCAGTTCTCAAAGTGCAGTAACACAGTAATACCTTAGCACCTCCTGGAAACTTGTCAGGCTTAACAGATTCCACCCAAGTCAGAATCAGAAATTTTGGGGGGACTGAGCCTCAGCAGCCTATGTTTTGATCAGTTCTTGTGGACAATTCTGATGCTGCTCAAGTGGGAAACACACTGAATTAGTAAAAGAGAAAAGGGCTGGGCGGAGGGATAGCCCAGCAGGTAGGGTGTTTGCCTTGCACGTGGCCGGCTGTGTTAGCCTGTGCTGGCCCGGGTTCGATCCCCTGGCATCCCATATGGTCCCCGAGCACCGCCAGGAATAATTCCTGAGTACAGAGCCAGGAGTAACCCCTGAGCGCTCTCTGGCTGTGACCCAAAAGGAAAAAAAAGAGAAAAGGGCTTTGGAGTTGGGCTATCTAGAGGCATAGCCCAGTCCTTGCCATTTGTATGACATCAGGTAACTGTGTGTCTCAGACACATGGGGGAGAGCTGCCTTCTAGCTCAGCTGACCATGAGGCTCTCAGGAGACAAGATGGGTTTTGGGTGTTGGGCCTTCCTAAGCCCTACAAAGGCCCTACATCACCTCTGTAGGGCCCTCGGAAGCAGCCACATGAGTCTCACTCACCATAATAGCCACCATTTTTTGAGGTCTGGACCCCACAGCTCATCGGAACTCACGCCAAGAGACACTGATCTCAAGACCAGCTCAGCAGAACAGCAAGTTCAACCCTAGGTAGGCAGCTCTCAGAGGCAGAAGTCACCGGGTATTTGTGGAGATGGAGCTAGGTTCCGCATTCCTCTCTGAGCCCATCCCGGAGGCCTGGTGGCCTTGCCCATGAACTGCCTTGGAGCTTTCAGTCACCATGCAGAGACCCAGAGGCACGGGAAGAGCTTGCCATCTGGCTCTCCTGCTTAGTACTTCAAACTAGTGGAACCAATCCAATGTTCTAGAATATATTACAATCCACAATGTGTAAGAAGGGAAGCAAGAAGGAGAGAGAGAGGAGATAAAGAAAGAGAGAAAAGAGATAAAGAACCTGCCATGGAGGCAGGCTGGGGAAGGGGGAGGGAAGTGGGGACATTGGTGATGGGAGATGGGCACTAGTGGAGGGATGGATGTGGGAACACTGCAGAACCAAAACTCAATCATTAGCAGCTTATAATTGTATATCTAATGGTGGTATAATAAACTATTTTTAAAAAAGGTAACTGTGTGGACTTTAGAACAATCAGTCCTATTTACTGAGCACAGTGGTAGCTGTAATCATGCCCTGTCTACCCTGAAAGGTGTCTACATCCTGAACACAACATGTCATTATGTTTTCTTTTAGAGTGAAAGGGACTTTTGCAGAGTGATGAAGTTAAAAATGCAGAGGTGGAGGGTGGGGGGATGATCTGGGTGGGCTCAATTAATGCAAGAAGAGAGTATCTGGAAATGGAAGCAGCAATGATGTGATGAGTGCATGAGTGAGACAGGAGGGCCTCTAGCAGCTAGGTGAGGGGTCCCCCAGAGCCTCCAGGGTCTTCATTGTCTAAAAATGCATCTCCAATCGTAGACAACTAGAACGCTGGCTGACATCAGATCTTTATATATATGTTTTCTAAGTTTTTGACATCCCTTAAGTGTGAATACTTGATGTGACAGCCATCCAAAACTGATGCAAAGACTTGCTAGTGCCAGGTTATATTCTAAGTTCCTTACCTGTGGAAAGGATAAAATAAGCTATTAATTATTACCACTCACACATTTACTCCTCTCAACCACACTGTCAGGTGAGTACTGCTCTTAGGATCCTTTTGCAAACAAGGAAATGAAGGCTCAGAGAGGTTGGCCACTTGCCCAAGGTCAAACAGTGAGTAGTTATATTAATTGTCTGACTCTCAGTCCTTGTCTCACATGGCTGAGTTCACCAGGTGAGATTGCCTCTGAACGGTTCACTTCTCAGCTCTTTCTTCATCTCCGCAAAGCTCAGCTCTTCCTTCTACTGGCAAAGCTCTGACTATTGCTGACACAAAACAGTTCAAGGCAGAGCCTTGACCTTCTCTGAGCAGTCCAGTGCTCCTTTCTAATCTTCTTATCTCCAACAGGAGAAACCTCAGCTCTAGGGGGATGGGGGAGGGAGGTTCTCAGGGGCTGCACTCAGCTGTAAGATACACTGCATAGTGGTGGCAATTCAGCTTTACTTCCATGTCAGAATTCTGAGCTGGGTGGAGCACAAAGGCCAGCCTGGAAGAACTGTCTGGAAGCTATGCCCAACCAGAATGTCCTGCCTGGCCAGGGACCAAGGCCCCCTCTGCAGTTCCTATTCATCCTACAGTGAGAACCACATTCTGGCTCTTGTTGCAATGTATATACATGTTCATTCATGCCAGAATCTGCACATGGGTAGAAATTTTGTAGCAAGCATATGGCTGGAAACCCTCAGATAACATGCTCAGTGGGGACTTATTCTGAACCAACATTTCAGAAAAACAAATATATAAGTCAACAAATAAAGACTGGGAAATGCCCAGAGAGACTTTAAGCATGAAATTGTGGACCTTTTCTCGAGTGTGTGAAGCTTTTGTGTCTAAGTGCATGAAACACATGCCCATCTATGGTGTGTCTTTCGGTAGCCACAGGTGAATTGCATGACTGCTTATGTATTATGAGGCGAGTACAGTATGAGGGCTGTTGTGAGCCTGGGAGTGGGTGTGCCTGGGTACATGATTCTGAGTGTATGTGTGCAGGGCTTTCCACATCCGGTATCCCCAGTTCGTCAGAGCTCCACCCAACAGAAGAGCTGATCACAGGCCCAGCTCGCGGTTCATCAATAAATGCATGAGATGAAAAGTGACTACAAGTGTATTCCACCCCGCATGGCAGAGCCTGGCAAGCTACTTGTGTCATCTTTGATATGCCAAATACCAGTAACAATTATAGACCTCATTCCCATGACCTGATGGAATGGTTTGAGGCTCTTTATGTTCCTGGTATGAGAAGATGCTCTTGGGCTACACTAGCATGTGACAGGACATATGGAGATGTTACTGGTGCCTGCTCGAGCAAATCGATGAACAATGGGAAGACAAGTGATATAAGTGATACAAGTGATGTGTGTAGGCGCGAGTCTGTGGATGCTGGTGAGCTTGCACTGTGTGTAAGCAGGCTGAGCTGGAGCACAGGTGTGTGTACCTGGAGGCAGATGTGCATGTACACAGCAGGAGGGTTTGTGTGGCTGCCAGACCCTAATGTGGAGTCACAATGCGGGACAAATACTGGATGATCTGATGAGCGTGTCCAGCTCCACAGCTCTCTGAAATGATTCTGGATGAAACAGACTCAAGGTTGCCCCAGGCCCCAGTTTTTCAGAGCCTGATATTTTATGACTGAGCCTCCTGGGCATAGTTTCTGTGGAAACACAAACAATGGGGCTATTGAGCAAAAGACCCTGACAAATGGACGGCTGGTTTCTTACAGCCAGCCCCTGACTGCAACTGAATTTAGCCAGCCTTTGCTGGCTCCAAGTTCTCCCTGCAGTTCTCTCTCAGACCTTGTAAACACTCCATATTCAGGAAGGCTCACATGGCATCGCCCCAGGACACAAGGTCGCTTCTCTGCAAATTCCCTTGGGACATGGGTGGTGGGAAGGGACAAGTGTCACGTGTCACAGGAGCTGCGAGGCTGCCATGGTTCCCCACCCTGTGGGTGTCCTTATGAAGTGCTTTCCCAGATACCACTCACAAGCTCTTCAAGCAGCACCATTCACATCTCACAGGTGACAAATCCAAGACTCCAAAGTCACTGTGAATTTTGGATGAGTATTCGGGTCAATGAAGCTGGACATGACACATGAGGTATGTTTGATGTGATGTGAGTAAAGTCGGAGGGTCAGGCAGCTTGGAAAATACCCTGGGTGACTTGTCTCTAACCGTGTCCCTTCCACAAACGTACCCCCACAAAAAGCCTAGGGCTCTTCCTTCTGTCAGATGATTTCCTTGGTAATCTCACTTTGGCCAAGGTCCTCAGACTCCAGCTGAGGGCAAACAAATCACAACCAAGAGCCATGAGGTGCTATGGCTGGACGTGCAGCCTTGTGCCTGTCTGTGACCAGCATTGAGGGGTGACCAGTGAGAAATACAAATGGCCCTTTGCTTATTCCTGTGAGAGAGGAAGCACATTTCAATAACTGTGTCCGTTTTGGTGGGAGACTGTGGGCAGGTCATTTGCTCATTTACTCACCTGGCTAGAGCCATCTGCTACTGTGTCTCCAGTGGTCACCCCTCTACCTCTCATAAGGGCACTCCAGATATCCCTGGGGAATCTCCTCTCTCTCTCTTCATGGTACTTTCTCTGTTGCTTCCTTTTCAAAGGCCAGGCTCATCACAGGGTTATGTTTCTGGCCACTGTGGCCGGGTGAGGACGGGCATAGGCCAATGAGCCATACGGAGACTTTGGCTAGAACAGGGGGAGCTGGAGGGATCCCTGACTTCTAACTGGACAGGAGCTATGAGGAAATGGGAAACCAGGGGCCTCCTGAACAGCTTGCTTCCAGATGGAGCTTGAGAATGCAGCCAACGCATGGGGAGCGCCAGAGCCGAGCTGGAGACTGTGCTTCACTTCTAGTGACATTGCGGGCCTCTGAAATGAATTAGGCCCAACATGAAGCTGGCGAATTAATTAGTGTGCAGGCTCAGCTGCTAAAGAGATTGGCATGCCCTGTGCTGTAAACAAAATGCATCTCCCTTTCAGGTAACAGCTCAGAGGAAAGTGGTCCTGGGGAGGCAGGATGGTCCTCAGTCTTTAATCCATGAATCCAGGTCCCAGACTTTGGACTTCTTTTCTCCATGGCTGGGAGGAGAATGGAAGTAGGAATAGTGGTTTTTTTAAAAGTTCTTAAATTCAAGTTTAATTTACCCCCACTAAAGTGAAAACCTGTGCTTGTCCTATGACTCTTGACAAATGTATTCTGTGTTGTAATCACCACGTTTTCGTCCTTTACAGTCAACCCCCTACTCCAACCTCAGCTCCAGGATCTTTGTTCTCTTTTCTATAACTGTTGTTTTGCATTTTCCAGAACTTCACATGGTAAACCCAGACTATATGCATTCTTTTTATCTTGCTTTGTTGATTTAGCAAAATGCTTCCATCTTATGACCGTGTTGTCTATTCCTTTTTGTTGCTGAGAAATATTCCCTATATAAGTCTACTAAAAGTTGTTTTTTCATGGAACAGTTGATTATTTGCGTTATTTCCAGATTCTGTTTTATGAATAAAGTGACTTGATACACTTCAGTAGAAAACTAACTGTGACTGTTAGCTTTCATTTATATCTAGAATAAATATCTAGGGGTGGAATTGTTCAGTTCTAAGTGTACATGTAACTTGTGGTACAAAGCCATTCTGTTTTTAGTAATACTATATATGAGTTCACATTCTATCATCAGTATTTTGGAATTCCAGTGGTTCCACATTTATTGTTAACACTTAATAGTTTTGTTTTTAAACAATTATGCTGATTTTTTTTTAGCTATTTGAATGTAGTATCTCATTATGCTTTTCTCTTTCACTTTTCTGTTTGTTTTTTTGGTCCATAACCAGCAGTGCTCAGGGCTTCCTCCTGGCTCTGTGCTCAGGGATCACTCCTGGTGGGGATACAGGGACCATCTGAGGTGCAGAGGATACAACAGGATCATCCTGTACAAGGCAAGGGCCCTACCTGCTGTATTATCTCTCTAGCCCTCTTATTGCACTTTCAATGTTTTACTTTTTTGTTAGTAATTATATTAAGCATCTTTTCATGTTCCTTTTGTTTTGTTTTGGGGGCACACCTGGAAATGTTCAGGGGTTACTCCTGACTCTGCACTCAGAAATTACTCCTGGTGCTACAGAGGGGACCATATGGGATGCTGGGGATTGAACCTGGGTCATCTGCATGTAAGGCAGATGCCCTACCTGCTACTCTATTGCTCTGGCCCACTTGTGATCTTATTTGCTGTCCATACATCTTTGGTGTTCACATATTTTTACCACATATCAAAGAATAAACCTTCAAATAAACCTTGTATCAGATAAAAATATTAACCCGAAATGGATCAGAGAAATTTTCAGTTCTTCCAGTCCCATCTATTGAAGAAACTGGCCTGTCTCCCAAAATGACAAAATACATGAGGAGTTTCTGTGTGTTTCAATAATCTATGAGTCTATATAGTGCCATTACTGGTTAGTGTGATCTTTTTTTTTTTTTTTTTTTTTGCTTTTTTGGGTCACACCCGGCAATGCTCAGGGTACTCCCTGGCTCTGCACTCAGGAATTACTCCTGGTGGTGCTCGGGGGACCATATGGGATGCCGGGATCTAACCCAGGCTGGCACGGCCAGCCCCATGCTAGGCAAACGCCCTACCCGCTGGGCTATCGCTCCGGCCCCAGGTTAGTGTGATCTTACAGTAAGTTTTAAAATCACATAGTATGAACTTTTCAATTTTAGTTTTCCTTCTCAATTATGTTGTATTAGCTATATCATTTCCTCTGCTGTTTCATGAAAAACATTTAGAAACAATTTGTAAATCTCTACAAAAATTATGCTGGGCTTGCTGCTGAAACGGATTCTATTGATTGATTTGAAAAATAATCTTTCAAGTTATATTGGATTTTCTAAGCCATGAAAATGGTATAGCTTTTAATTTTGTCTTGATTTTTTCATGAAAATTTTATAGACTATAGAATGTAGATGTTTTACATGTTTTTCTAAACTCACACTTAAATTTTTTATGATGTTATTGCAAATGTTATTCAAAATGTAACTTCTATATTTAGTTAATAGTATATAAAATATTGATTTTTATTGTATCATGAAAACTTCCTAAACTTGTGTATTTAGTAAACTTCCAGGCAACTTTTTAAATATCTCTGGATATATATATAAAATTTTATATTTAATTATATATATAAAATATAATTTGGGCGGATGCGGGCAGAGGCGTGAGACATCAACTTACCTGAGCTTCTGGCCATGATCAAGGCTTACTCCTCGCTCTGAGCTCAGGGATCACAGTGGCAAGGCTCCAGGAACCATATGCAGTTCCTGGGTTTGAACCTAGGGGAGGTCTATACCTGGCAGTGCTCAGGGGCCACTCAAGGACCACACCTGGCTGTGCTTTGTCCGGGACCGTTTGTAGTTCTAGGATTGTCACAGCTGCAGCCCTGTGCAAGGAAATGGCTGATCATGAGGCACCTGGAGGGGAAGGTGGGTTCTAGCCCTGACCCACCATCCCAGTAGAGCCTCGCAAGAAACCAGAGGAACCCCTGCACCATGAGGACAACCATCTTCAATATCTGGACTCCACGGCTTGTCAGAGCTCCACCCAAGAGAAAAGCTGATCTCTCCCCATTGCGGTTCATCAGTAAATGCATGAGATGAGAGCCTACTACTGAGAGTATAACACCCACACGGCAGAGCCTGGCAAGCTACCCGTGTCGTATTTGATGTGCCAAAACCCAGTAACAATTATAGACCTCATTCTCATGACCTGAATGAATAGTTTGAGGCTCTTCATGTTCCTGGAGCAAGCAGATGCCGTTGGACTACATTAGCACGGGACAGGACATATGGAGATGTTACTGGTGCCCACTCGAGCAAATCGATGAACAACGGGAAGACAAGTGATACAAGTGATAATATAATGTAGTAAACTTCCAGTCAATTTTTTAATGTCTTTGGGGATATATAAATATATATATACATATATAACATCTTTTCTTTATAGATAGCTTTATCTCTTCCTCTCTGATTATTATTATTATTATTAATTATTTAGTTTGCCTAAGTGGAGTCTCCAATATAATATTAAATAGAAATTATGAGATGGTTATCCTTGTTCTCTCTCTGTAATTTGAGAAGAAATATTTCAGTCTTTCAATATTAACTATGTTAACTTTGAGTTGTTCATAAATTCCTTTAACAAGGCTGAGGAAGTGCTCATCAAACAAGTTCTTAGTTTGATGAATATTTTTAATCAGAAATGGATTTTTAACAGTTTTTGGGTCTATTGGAATGATCATGTTTCTTCTTAGTTTGTTAATGTATTGAGTATATGATAAGTCATGAACATAATAATGCATCTATAATAAACTGTGCATATAGAGTCTTTTGTACATTATTGGGTTAGGAATTGTTAACTTATTTTTACAGATTTTTGTACTTTCAATTGTGAGGTATAGTTTTCTTTTTTATAATTAATCTCTTTGTCAGAGTTAGAAAATGATTCTATCTTTTGCATTTTCTGAAGCAGTTAGCATAGGGTTCGTATTACTTTTTTTTCCTTTCTTTCTTTCTTTTTTTCTGTTTTCTTTTTCTTTCTTTTTCTTTTTGCTTTTTTGGGTCACACGGGCAATGCTCAGGGGTTACTCCTGGCTCTGCACTCAGGAATTACTCCTGGCAGTGCTCAGTGGACCATATGGGATGCCGGGGATCTAACCCAGGTTGGCTGCATGCCAGACAAATGCCCTACCGCTGTGCTATCGCTCTGGCCCCATTTCTTATCAAATATTTTGTGAGTTCTCAACAAAGCCATCTATATCTTGTTCTCTTAGTTATTGTTAACTACAGGTTAAAATTATATAGGAATATATATAATATATATAGGAATTTGTAGTGAATCTATATAGGCATTTTCATGACACATATTCCTGTATATGGGTTTTTATAGTCATTGATTTTTTTGTTTAATTTTACTGCAGTTAAATTAAAAAAAAACTTAAAAAAACTTGATTATGTTTATCTTGTGAAACAGATGTTGTCTGTACTTTTGGATATTCATTGTTCACTTGAGAATAGTGTATATGATTCCATTGAAAGGAATATTTAAAAATGATTATTTGATGAATTTTTTGAGTGAGTTTAGATTTTACTAAGTTTTAGGAGGACTGCCAAGTTTCTAGTTACTCAGATCGGTTTGTTGAAATCTTTAACAGTAATGGTAGATTAGTCCTTTTCTTGTTATATCCATTTTGTTTTGTGTATCTTGAAGCATGAATTGGTACATAAAAATTCAGCCTTATATTTGTCTTGATAAACTAATACTTTTATTAATACATATTATTGCTATACATTATATCTTTTAGTAATGCTTTTTTTTTTTTAGTAATGCTTTTAATTTTACTTTTAATAAACCAATACCTTTAGTAATATGCCTTTTTTTAGTTTAAAAAGTTTATATATTTATTTCTGCTTAATCACAGTAGTGTATATTTAAAAATTACTCTGACAGGGGGTATAGCATAAACTATATACTGAGCAGAACAGCACTGACTTAGACATATAGAAATATTTTCTTTCTTTTGGGGGCCAGAGCCAGTGATGCTCAGTGGTTACTCCTGGCTCTGCACTCAGGAATCACTCCGGGAAGTGCTCTGGGGACCATATGGGATGCCAGGGATTGACCCGCAAACACCCTACCACCTGTGCTATTGCTCCTGCCCCTTAGAAATATTTTTATTGGGAGTTTTATTATTTGGAGTATCACGAATGTTCAAGATTTGATCATATAATTTCTTTTTGGCTTATAGGTAAAATATGGGGTTGAACCCACTATACTCCTCTACTAAGCATACAGGTGATATAGCTAATAACTCTATTATAGTCATTTCAGCCTGCAGTGCTTTTGTGGCTACATAAAAGCTTCAAAAATTCTGGGGTTGGAGAGGTGGTACAGCAGGTAGGACACTAGTTTTGCACACAATTTCCGGTATTCCAGATGATCCCTAAAGTCCCACCAGGAGTGATCCCTGAGTGCAGAGCCTGGAGTACACCTTTTAGCAAAGGTGTGGCACCAAAACAAAATAAATTAAATTTCTTTTCTGAAGAAAATACCAAAGCTTAATGAAACACTTCAGTTGCTAATAGTTTTGACTCTCTTGATTCTGTCCTGAGTGGGCTTTCTCACTGATTTTTGACCTGACTGCAATTATTTATTTTAAATTATATTACCATAAGATATACAATTTCAAAGAAGTTCATGTTTGGGTTTTGATCTTACAGTGTTCCAGCACCCATCCCTCCACCAGTGCCCATCTCCTACCACCATGTCCCCAATTCCCTTCCCCTCCCCAGCCTGCCTCTATGGCAGGTTTTTTATCTCCTCTCTCTCTCTCTCTCTCTCTCTCTCTCTCTCTCTCTTACACAATGTGGATTACAATACATACATTTAGAGGTTATCATGTGTATCTTTTTTGCCTGTATTCAATGCTCAGTTCTAGGCTGGTATTATCACTTTCGACCATTATTTGCACACTGTTCCCTTTTCTGTCTTACCTAACCTCTGACTCCCACACATTTGTGGTAGATTCCAACTTTGACAAGACCTCCTTATCCATATTTTGCCTGACCTGGATATTGGTTTCATTATATATATATATATATATATATATATATATATATATATATATATATATATATATATAAATGCAAATAAATGCAGTCATTCTATATCTGTCTTTCTCCTTCTGGCTAATTTCATTCAACATGATCCTCTCCATGTCCATCCATGTATACGCAAATTTCATAACTTAACTTTTCCTAACAGCTTCACTAGAAGAATCATTATTTAATATTCTTCATCTAAACTTAAAAAGTTATCAACATTTCCTTTCAGTTGAAGTTTTATGGTCTAACTTTTCTCATATTTTAATTTCCAAGCTGCACCTTTTATAGTTTAGGTGATTTTATTTTAGGCACAATTTTATTGGGTCTTGATTTTTTAAACTTTTAAACGACAATCTCTGTCTTTTAATTAGAATGTTTAGGTCATTTAAGTGTAGAATTGTTGCAGGACACCTAAAAGCCTAGGCCTCTGCATCTGCCCTGGATTGCCTCCTGCAGGTCACTTCATAGATCGGGGGTAGTCTAAATGTGGCAGTCTTATCTGACCATGTATTCTGTACTGGCTGGTATAAATATTCTCTCATGCTACCACAATCATCGTGGGACTAGCTAGATCTTACCAGCATATTTGCCTGGCCATGTTGGATCTCTAAGTAATTAGACCAGAGAGAAATGCTGTTTGCCTCCAAGCAAGCAAGCATGGCTCCCTGATAACTCAAAGGCAACTAAAATACAAAACTACTGTGAAGTAGACGAGACTCTTGTGAAGGCTTGGAGAAATATTTAACTGGCATTTGTATTAGTCTTTGGTACAGAGACATGCCATCTCAGAAACCCCCTTCTCTACCCTATAAAGGCAATTCCAGGCAGATCTTGGTTTAAGAAATTAGGTAAGGTGCTGGGAGAAATTACCTGAGGGCATTTGATCCTTCCTGCCAGGGGAAGTTATATTTAGCTTATAGCTTCTCCCAGCTCTGCTAGGAGGCTTTTAATTAGCTCCGGGTCCTTGTAAACAACCAGATGGTCTCCTGAAGTTGCTACATTCTATGGAGCTGTTTTCCTGTTTTCATCTCTAGATAGCCCAGCCCAAAATGGGCTGGGCTGGGGAGTTTGGGCGGATTTCTAGCTATAAAATAAGCTGCAAGAAAAAAAGCAGCTGTTTTTTCTTTTTTTCCCCCTTTTGCCATTTCGGCTTCCCTTGGTATTTTGCTTCTCCGTCCTCTCCATTCTCTGTTGGGCCTCAACACGTGGTGGCAGCCATCTTGGCCTACACCTGGATGGGGCCTAGCTGGGAACCCAGAGTCTGGAGGTTTTCCCTGCTCTTGGATTATATATTGGATCCTGTGATAGTAAAGCCCTTTTAAAACTGCATCGGATTCCTGAGTCTTCATCCATTCCCCGCCTGCTTCGAGGTAGAAGGGAACTCGCTTCCCGACACTGTCGGGGACCCTGGCGGGGGCGCCCCGACATAGAATAATTTCTCATATTTGGATAGAAATCAATTATCATGACAGTTATTTTCTATATTATGTTACTTATTTTCTATATATTCAACCTCATATTTACTTCTACCTTTCCTTCTTTCCTCCCTGTTTATACATGATTTTTTATAATTCCTTTTATGTCCAACTTTGATTATTAGTAGTTGTCTATTTTACTTATAACCTTAAGAGTGTGTATATTTACCTATCATTGGCTACCTTATGTGATAGCATAACATTTCATTCATTGCATTTGGCTTTGTGCCCAAATCATCATACATTTTATTGCTAAGTGTGATTAACCCAGAAGCTTGCTTAAATTTTTTATTAAAAATTTAACTATTTTTAAATATCCCGCCCACATGGCAGAGCCTGGCAAGCTACCCGTGTCATATTCGATATGCCAAAAACAGTAACAATAATAGACCTCATTCCCATGACCTGAATGAATGGTTTGAAGCTCTTTATATTCCTGGAGGGAGCATATGCCCTTGGGATACACTAGCATGCTACAGGGACAAATGGAGACGTTACTGGCACCAACTCAAGCAAATTGATGAACAACGGGAAGACAAGTGACTATCTTTTATATTTATTTGCTATTTTTAGTTTACACAAAAGTTTTTAATATTTCAGGTTGGACTCATAAATTGATGATATATTTTACACTGTTATGTGTCTAAAAAATTGTGTTTTTGTCTTCATTTTAATAAGATATTGCAACTTAGTAATGGACACATTTGTAAGAGTTCTAAGAGTATGTTAAGGATTCTATTCCAGACTCTTTAGCCTGTATTTTTCTGTTAATTTTTTATGTCATTCTATTCTTTGTTCCTATGCACATGTCTTTCTATCCTTTTATCTAATTTCCAATTTTCAAACTTTCACAGACCTAAACAATTTGATGGGGGTGAGGGGGCATGAATGCTATTTGGGTCATATCCTGGTGGTGCTCAGGAATTTGAGCCAGGGTTCAAATATTTCGTGCCAGGGATTTGAACCAGGGTTGTGATCACTGCAATCACATGCAGGGCTAAGTGTCTTACATCCTGTACTATCTCCCTGGCTCTGTTAAGTTCATTATTATGCACATTGTTATCTATTTTTATATTTTTGGCTTCATTAAATTTCTAGATGTATATGCTTCAAATCAAATTTTGAAAAAATATTAGCTATCTTTTTCACCTATCTTATTCTCCTATTTTGTTTTTTGTCTGTTCAAATTGTTTGGGTTATTTGACATTGTCTTACATATAGCTCTCTCTCTCTCTCTCTCTCTCTCTCTCTCTTTTCTTATTTTTTCTTCCGTGGTTTAATTTACTGTAAATTCTATCCAGTTTACTTTTTGCTTCATAAACTATGCTTTATATTTGAGCATTTTTATATCCATTATCTTTCTTTTTAGTATGTATCATCACCCTTTATATTTATCAGCGTATTGACAAGTTTTATAATAGTTTAAGTTTCTTTTTTAAAAATCCACAACAACTTGACATTTCTGGGTCTTTTTTAATTGATTGATTTTCCTCTCATTATAGGTTATATTTACTTATCATTTACATATCACATATCTGGTAATTAAAAAAGAACTAGATTCTGGATGCTTGTGCTATTACACTCTTTCTAGATTTAGTTATTGTCTTAAAGAGAGTTTTGAACGTTTTCTGATGCAAATTCAGGCTATTAGAATCTGTGTGACCCTCTTGAGGCTTGTTTTTAAAAGCTTTCACTTCACTTGAATCACTTGAATCCCGTTATTCATTGATTTGCTCGAGCGGGCGCTAGTAACATTTCCATTGGACTCTATCACGTGCCAATGTAGCCCAATGGCATCTGGTTGATTCAGGAATATGAAGAGCCTCAAACCGTTCCTTCAGGGTCTTAACAAGGAAGTCTGACCATCTTGTAGGTGGGAGGCCACGTGATCTTTTGACATCCGGTGGGATCCAGTCGGTAATGGCTCTAGTCCAGCGGTTGTCTCCAAATCGCATTACATGTCCAGCCCATCTGATTTTCGATGCCTTGGCAAATGAGACAGCGTCCCTGATTCTATATTCTTTTTAAAAGCTTTATCAGTAAAAAATTCTTTACTCTAGGAGTAGGTTAACCTCTCAGTGAAGATCTGAACCTTTGCGTGTCCTCTCTGCTCTTTGGAGATGGAAACTAGTCCCAGCTCTTTTTTGAGACTCAACTTTATTTTTGGCCTAATTTCCATCACCTCCTATAAATAGCCATCATCCACGCTGCCCAGTACATTGGCCACTAGCTACGTGTAGCTTTGAATATCTGAAGAATGACTATACTGGAGCTGGAGCGATGAGGGCGTTTGTCTTGCACTGACTGATTCAGGTTCCATTCCCAGCAACCCATATGATTTCTTGAGCACCACCAGGAGTATTTCTTCAGTGCAGAGCCAGAAATCTTGCCCCTCGAGGTGTTGCAGGTGCATCAGCAGGTGGCAGACAGGGAGACAGTCGGTTTGTCTATACCCAGGGCTCTGCCCCTTGGGCCCTGGATGGTTGATGGTCTGACGTAGAAAAAGACTGGGCCCCCTTGGTAAACCCAGAGCCACGGCAGAGCCTGGCAAGCTACCCATGGTGTATTTGATATGCCAAAAACAGTAACAGTAATGGATTTCATTCCCAATGAATGGCCCCCGCTCAAGTAAATTGATGAAAAGTGGGAAGGCAAGTGACAAGTGATTTCCATCAGTTTTTTTTTTCTAACCTTAAAGATTCTTATCTTTTGGTGTCACAGATTAGTTCTCACCTAAAGACTTAAAATGACTGGGGCCAGAGCGATAGCCCAGTGGGGGGGGAGGGCATTTGCCTTGCATGCAGTTGACCCGGTTTCATCCCAGGCATCAGCAACATTGCTGGGTGTGACCCAAGAAGCAAAAAAAAAAAAAAGTCTTAGAAGGACTATTTTTCAGATGCTGTAAAGCTCCGAGCACAACTTCCTATTTCCAAGTAGTCTATCTTGAAATTTCTAGCTGACCCCGCTTCCCCATCTCGTTCTTGCTAAAGTGGTAGGAAGACCTGGGGTTCTGTTCGCTCGCAGCGCCTGTGCGCCACGTAGTAGTGAACAGATGCTGCCGGGAGCCAAGCTTGCTTATTTTCTTTCTCTCGGGAAGGATCACAGTCTTAAGGTGTTTGTTGTCCAATATCTTGTAAAAGTCATCTTACATATTTTGTCTGTTCTTTATTTGTTTATGTTGAAAATGCAATTTCTCTACAAAAGCAGTCCAGGTCCCTGGGGAACAGGCTTATAAGAGCAAAACTCAGAAACTACCTATTTCACTTCTATTTACCATTGATCTTCTCACTGACCCTCTTACTAACATTTGATGATTACAACTTAATCATCCAGCAGCACCCAGTTATAAAGAAAATCGACTAACGATGTCAGCTGAAGAGGGAAACTATAGTTATTATTCCTAGTTTTTTCTTTTATATTTTTTTCTGTTAGGTGCATCAGTTTGAGTTTGAGTTTCTATCCCTTTAAATTTGGAGCACTGACTGAAATAGTTAATAAACGAGGAAGCTATGTTTAAAAACTAGGAAATGCTAATCCTTTACTTGCCTCTGAAAGTTAGTCTTCCCATGTATAGTTTGGGATTTGTTACTATTTGTCTAGTTTGATCTTAAGTTAAACTATTTCATGATGAGCAAGTCCTTTGTAAGTGTTCTAATACTATGCAATCATAAATTATATTTATTAATGTCTTTTTTTGATCCCTAGGCTAACTTGTTCTCACTCCCATATACATTAACAAAACTGTTTTTGTTCTTGTAGTCCATCATAATTGTACTATAGATTCATTTGCATAATTAATTATTTTCAGGTTTTATTTCCTGGTAGGGTATACTAAGAACAGGATGATCATAAGTTTGTTGTTGCCTTGCCCATAATTGTATCTCTAGTCCATTTCACAGTAAGTTGTATTTATTCAGCTTCTCAGGAGTGTTTGTGTATATGAATGGAAACTATGTAAGATGACATACCACTGTTTGACCTCTAGAGAGAACTTCAGGCTCCACTCAAGTACCTGCACCTCACCCAAAGACAGGACAGGAGGGAAGGAACAGACATGTACTGAGATATGCTTGCAGTTAAGATGAGGTGGGGGGCCATAAATTTCCATGAGAGAAGGTAAAGATGGGAAGCAGTGGTGAACATGTAACCATGCTTTCTGAGTATATTACCACTCTTTTTTTTCTTTACATTTTTGGGGCTTGTTTTTAAGCTATATCTGGTGATGCTCAGGGGTGACCCCTGGCTCTTCACTCAGGAATCACCCCTGGTGGACTTGGGTGATTGTATTGGATGTTGGAGATTGAACTTGGGTCGGCTGCATGCAAGGCCTTCCTCACTATAGTATCACTCCGCCCTGTATATCGTTACTCATAAATTTCTTCTTAGAGTGTCTCCTATGGACCTAGTGCACTAGGTTTGGGTTAACCTGAAGCTGCCTACTGCATGGAAGTTATTCTATCCTGGGAAAGATCTTTATAATTCAGGTAAAAATTCTTTCTGTTCCTTGAGTTCATCTCTGCAGTAAGACTATAGTCTGGATTATGGCTGAAGTATGGAAGTGAGATGATTTTAAGAGTCTGTCCCTTCATAAGTGAGCAGATTCTCCTTTTCAGTATCCTGTCTCCTATCTTCAAACCCTTTTTTAACCACAACCTCCCTCCAACTGTTTCCCTTTTATTTATTTTCAGAAATCTTCTTGTAAAAGTTTAACCTGACGACTGCTGTTCCATCCTAATTTCTGCCCCCTGTTTTTTGTACTTTTTAGGGAGTGATGTTGAGGGGTTACTCCTGGCTCTTCACTCAGGGATTACTCCTGGTGGTGCTCTGGGAACAATATAGGATGTTGGAGGTCAAACCTAGATCAGCTACATGTAAGGCAAATGCCCTATGTGCTGTACTCTTCCAGACTGCCCACCTTTTTAAAATATACATTCATCAGCTGTCCCCCTCCCACCCTCCGTGACTCAAATGCAATGGCTCTCTTGTTTTTCCTAACTTGCTCTCTAAGGAACATTTAATATAATTTAATCCTCTTTTTTTCCTAGAATAACTTTCTATTACTATTTCCCATGATAATGTGTTCTCCTTGATTGGTTTCTCATGCTCTGCCTTTTCTTTAAATATTGGAACATCTCAGAGTTATGCCTTTTTATTCCTCTATTTATATACACTTTCTAGGTGACCTCATTCAGTTCCATAGATTAAAATTTTACCTAAACGCTGATGACTTGCAAATCTTTACTTATAATTCTGTCTTTCTCCTGGAGTTCTCGGCATTTTTATCCACATTCTACAAACTAAGTGCATGTCTAGCTAATAAAGAAAATTCAAACTAGAAGTGGTCTAAATAAAATTCTTGTTTTGCTGCTCACCTTGCATCATCTTTCCCCCATCTCACAGGACAGGGGCCAGAGCGATAGTACAACACTCTGGTGTTTGCCTTGCACAATGCCCTACCCGGGTTGGGTCTCCGGCATCCCATTATGGTCCCTGAGAACTACCAGGAGTAATTCCTGAGTGCAAACCTAGTCTCTGAGCATTGCTGGGTATGGTCTCAAATTGAGAGAGAGAGACAGAGAGAGAGAGAGACAGAGAGACAGAAGCAGAAACACAGAGGCAGAGAGAGACCAAGAGAACGAGAGGGAGAATGAGAGAGAACAGGAGAGCAGCAGAGCCTCTGCTTATAGACACCTCAAAACTACTCATTCTTCTTTCTTCCTTCTTTGACCTCCCACATCCAACTCATCAGCAAGTCCGTGGAAACTGCCATCTGCTTCTTGTTCTTCATCTTCAGGAGCTCCCATTGTTCAAGCCTCTTTCATTGCTTGCCTGGAGTCTGCAGTGGCTTATAACTGGCCTTCTTCGTAGCCTTAATTAAAATGTTAAGGATTTGATTTGATCTTTTAAAATAGCTTTTTTGGCATCTTATGAGAATGCACATGTGGCATAGATACTGCTCCCCTTGTTGTGTGCACTTCATGCCACTTTCCTTCCCTTTGTCATACTCTGTCATGATACAGATACATGATATAGATACATGATACAGATACATGATACAGATACATGGTCTACTTTCAGTTGCTCAAACTTGCTCAACTGCTCCCTACTTTGGGGTGTTTATATTATCAATTTCCTCTGCCTGGAAAATCCCCCCTGACCACTTAATCTTATCATCATGCTACACTCCAACTTCCTGTCTCCCTCTGTCTAAGTGCCACAACTTAGAGAGCCCTCAAATATAAATTGGTCACCTAATTTCTGTCACATCTCTCTCCCTCCTGCATAGTATCTTCTGACTCTGATATTGATCTTGCTTTTTTTTTCTGTCTCCCTTCTTCGTTCTGCTAGATTGTAATTTTGAGAGTATATGGGCATTATCTCTCTTGTTCACTGCTATCACTTCAGTACTTAAAATTGCTCATGGCACAAGAAATGCTTGCTGAGCATATTAATGGTATTGACATCTTCCTTGTTTTAGTGTGGCTTACTCACATTGACCCCCACCTAGGCAAAAAGTCTTCTTGGAGATTCACTTGGTCCAGCTAACAGAGAGATTATAATGAGGTTCAGAGTCACCTGTGGCTTTGTTAGCCTCTACGTCTGACCTATGGCAGTACTGGTTCCTGGAAATAAATTTAATCTTAGTGAACACTTCTCAGATTCAGCAATCCTGGAATCCTTGTCATCCAGCCCTAATCCCTGACTACTTCCATAGCTTGGTTCATTTCTTTAGATTTGACAACATTAGGGATATTGGAAATGGAGTGGAAGATCAGAGAAGGGAGGTATCATCCTAACTTTCCATTCTCATGGATGGTAGCTGACTGTGCTAAGATTGGCATGGATAGATACACGAGACAGACATGGGGCAGAGCTGCTACTTGCTCTCCCTGTACCCAGCCGCTCACAAGGAACCCAGGAGAGATGGTGGGTTCTAGCCCTGGCCAGCCAGCCCAGCAGAACCTTGCAACAAGCCAGATGCCCCTCCACTCCATGAGGGCCTCCATTTTCCACATCCGGACTTCTCTCTCGTCAGAACTCCACCCAGCAGACCAGCCTATCACAGTCCGGCTCATCGAAATCCACCCTGCTGCAGTCTTTTTAATCCGGCCCAGGTATGCTGATCCAGAGACAGACATGGGGCAGAGCTGCTACTTGCTCTCCCTGTGCCCAGCCGCTCACAAGGAGCCCCGGAGAGATGACGGGTTCTAGCCCTGGCCCGCCAGCCCTGCAGAGCCTTGGAACAAGCCAGATGCCCCTCCACTCCATGAGGGCCTCCATTTTCCACATCCGGACTTCTCTCTCATCAGAACTCCACCCAGCAGACCAGCCTATCACAGTCCGGCTCATCGAAATCCATCCTGCTGCAGTTTTTTTAATCCGGCCCAGGTATGCTGATCCAGAGACAGACATGGGGCAGAGCTGCTACTTGCTCTCCCTGTGCCCAGCCGCTCACAAGGAGCCCAGGAGAGATGACAGGTTCTAGCCCTGGCCCGCCAGCCCTGCAGAGCCTTGGAACAAGCCAGATGACCCCCCACTCCATGAGGGCCTCCATTTTCCACATCCGGACTTCTCTCTCGTCAGAACTCCACCCAGCAGACCAACCTATCACAGTTCGGGCTGCACGGCCACTTGCGGCCGCGGTTCATCATTAAATGCTGGGCTTAGAGATGACTGATAGAGTATGCTACCTGCACGGCAGAGCCTGGCAAGCTACCCGTGTTGTATTTGATATGCCAAATACCAGTAACAATTATAGGCCTCATTCCAGAATGGATTGTGGCTCTTTATGTTCCTGGAGCAAGCAGATGCCCTTGGGCTCTACTAGCATGAGACAGGACATATGGAGATGTTACTGGGGCCCGCTCGAGCAAATCGATGAACAACGGGAAGACAGTGATACAGTGATAGAGATACGAGGAGAGAGAGTGTGGACAGAGGTGTGGTACTGGGAAAAGCAGAACATCAGTGTGAAAGAGGGAGACTTCCCAAGTACCTGAAAATATCAAATACATTTTGTTTGTTTTTTGGGTCCCACGCAGTGGTGCTCAGGGTGTATTCCTGGCTCTGTGCCCAGAGATCACTCCTAGTGATCCTCAGGGGACCATATGAGGTACCAGTGCTCAAGCCAGCACTGGCCAAGTTCGGGGAAGGATCCTGTACGCTTTGCATCTCTCTAGTCCTGAATCAATTTCTTAAAGTTGGATTGGGATTTAGGAATGTATGGTAATTTAAGATGTGTGAATCTTTATTTCTTTTAACAACTTCTAAATTTTAGGAGCAGTCTCTCTTCATTGTAAAAGTATTTTGTCATTATTTTTTAAAAACTATCCCCCTTCCCCTTCCCTTCATAGCTGATGTTGCTGCACTGACTAGGGTTGCACACATCTGGATGTGGTGCTTGGGAATTTTCAGTCGTGGTGCTCATCAGGGTTTGCATATAGGTTGTGCTGCCCACACTTGACAGCTGCGCGCACTGAGGTTTGCACTCTGTTAGTACAGTGGCCAGGGGCACATATGTTCTTTAGTTGTAGCTCATATGTTCTGTTGCAGTACTCATTGGGGTTACTATGGTAATTATACATATACTTTCTAGGGATCATACTTCATGGCTGTGATGCTTGCACATCTTTTTTAGTTGTGCTCTCTGAAGGTGGCACTTTAATTGTGGTGTCTGCAAAAAAACTATCTGTGTTGTGACTAGATATTGCTTGTGGCACCAGGGATCACACACAACAAATAGGATCATCACATGTAGTGGCACCAAGGCTGCCTCCTCTTCCTCCTCCTCCTCCACATCCTCCTCCTCCTCCTTCCTCCTTCTTCTCCTTCTCCCTCCTCCTTCCTCCTCCTCCTCCTCCACATCCTCCTCCCTCCACTCCTCCTCCTCCTCGTCCTCCTCCTCCACATCCTCCTCCTCATTCTCCTCCTAGGATCAGAAAATGTGATAGCATCAGAGACTTTAGGATCCAATTTCATTAAATTTCTTGCCCAAGGCAGGAATACCCTCTGTCAATAAAAGGTAACCTTTGGCCTCTAAACAGCTAAAAGGGGAACCAGGAAATGACTCAAGGCTAAAGCACTTGCTTTGCAAGTGTTAGGCCAAGGTTCAATCCTGAGAGCAATCATATGTGTTAAGCCCAAACTTCACAGCTCTGCTATTTGTGCCTGGAAGCTTTGCCCTCTGGGATCCCTGGCATCTCAGGCAACTGTGGGCTACTGCACAGTCAGGTAGCATGCATGACAAAGATAGTCAGTGAGCACTGTTACCCGTGACACCGTGTGGAACCCACAGTAGCCCCCCCACTGAGCACAACCAGAAAGCACATGAGCACTCCTACCTCAGAAGCACCTAGACCGAGTGTATAAGTACTGCAACTGATGTGTGACCCACCAAACTTAAATATGCAACATGACGACCAGTGTAGGCAATACCTCTGCTCATCACTAAACCCTGATGATAGAGGGAAGCGACAGAATAAAAATAATAAAATGTTACATGACAGAGAACTCACTTTTGCACAAGGAAGAAAATCTATTTTAGAAGACTGATATTAGAAATTTGTTTTCTCTGGTGAAAACAAATTGCCCTAAACCGACTGATTAATTGTCCTTGTTTTGGTCTCTCAAGTATCAGAGTGAGCCTAACACCTTCTATCTGGCAGTCAGAAGCTGAGGTATCTTCCCCAAATGTACCCTTTAAAGCCCTCACCCCAATGTAAATGTATTGAGAGACAGAATGTTTTGGGAGACTATTAAGATTAATGAGGTCATAAACATGGGGCCCTAATCACAATGAAGTGATTATTGGGCAAGGAAGAGATTTGCAGAGAGGAGTTCCTGTGAGGACACAGCAAAAGGTGAACCACCTGTGAACCAATGAGTGAGACCTTAGGAGAGGCTATGGCTGCTTGCACCATGACTTTGGATTTTCAGCATCTAGAGCTGTTAGAAAATAAAATTTTTTTTTGTTGTTTTGGGGCCACACCTGGAGGTGCACAGGGTTACTCCTGGCTCTGTGTTCAGGGAACACTCCTGGCAGGGCTTTGGGGACCCTACGTAGTTCTAGGGATGGAAGCTGGACTGTCATGCATGACAGTGCACTATATAGTACCTGCTGTACTATGGCCCTGGCCCCCTGAAAATAAATTTGTTCTTCAGTTACCTCGAAGTTAAAGCCTAGGGGCTGACACTATAGCAGGTAGGGCATTTGCCTTGCATGTGACCAACCAGGGTTCCATCCCATATCGTCCCCAGAATCCATCAGGAGTGATCCTTGAGCCCAGAGCCAGGCGTAAGCCAGAAGCTCCATTGGGTGACTCAAGAAACAAAACAATGAAAAAAGCCTGTTGTTTAAGTCCACCTAGTCTGTGTGATGTTTTGTAATGGGAGCCTGTGCTGACTAAGCAATAGTCTGTATAGAACTCAAGCAACAGTGAACAGAAGCATTTTGTAAACTTACTCCAGGCAGAATGGATTTAGTTTCTTCAAATCTTTTCATTTGGAGCTGGAAGACCCATTGATTCTTTAGATTCTTCCATTTGGAGCTGGAAGACCCATTTGGTGACAGATGAAGTCTCAAACAGAGCAGCATGCCAACAAAGTAAAACATGATGGCCTCACTGGCCTCAGCAGTGAGAGAGTAGCCTTATGCCACTGAAGTTAATTTCATGATAATGCAACTGAGACTAATGTCATGGCAGTTATTAACTCAGATCAGCTCCCACAACTTTCCCTACTCTCAGGTTTTTCCAAGCAGTGCATCGGCTCTGTGCATTAAATGCCTGACTTAACATCGATCTAGTTTGATTTCATCATGAGATTTTATTCATTTTCCCCTAATGTCCCAAACACTCAGGCTCTGTGCCCAACTGCTTATTATCAGAAGAATCAACATCCTCCTTTAGATATTTCATAAAGTGTTGAGTGGGGAAGGGTCAAGAACTGAACCCTGATATTATGAGCGATAATAATAACAACTTCTATCTATATAAAACTTTACAGGTTATAGAGTTTTCTGCAAGTTTAGGGACCCTAGAAAAATAGGAAATGAGTTTTATCTTCCCTGACCTTTTCTTTATGAGTTGCTCAGTATGATGAAAAGGGACTGGGAATCAGGCTCACTAATCTTAGCTTTGAAGCCACATTACCTCTCTCAGCTTTGATGCCTACCTATGAGTGAAGAAAAAGACTTTGTGATCCCCAAGGTCACCGTATTTTCAATACCTTCTGCCCTGGATAGCTAGACAGCATAAGATTTTTTCTTCATATAACAGATACAGAGATATAAAGACAAACACACACACACACACACACACACACACACACACACACACACACACTTTTTCAAGCCAAGCATCCGATAGCATCCGATTCTATTCCTCCCATACTTTAAATAAAGCTTCCTGTTTGGTAAATTCTCACCAATTCCCAGAATTTTTTGTTATACTTCCAAAGTAGTCATAAAATCATTCATTTCTAGTTTGAAGAAGTCACCGTTTCCTATTTTCTAAATTAACTACCATTCTTCATCTGCAGCTATCAACACCTCAGCCGTTCTCCCTGATACCTCATAGAAAGCTGAGAGTGGCTTAGTGACTGCATCTGTAAGTCTTCCAAAAAACTGTGGGGTGCAATTCCTCCAACAGAATCATTTTTAGCTCTGATAGAGCAGCCAGGTGCTCTCTTGCTCCCCTGTTCACCCATTGTGAGTTCTCTTCTCAGCTCTTTCATCTGCACATTTGATATTCATGTCTGCCATATCTTTATTCAAGGTGCCAATAAAAATGCATTATGTATGACTTCGTCTGCTCAGAAAGTGATCATGTTTTGTATATTTAGGGATGTAAGAGCTTGTAAAGAAGCAAAAAAATTGGTGGGGGCAATGTGTTATTTCTTGATAAACAAAAAAAGTCTTCAGAAAAATAATATTTTGGTTTCACATCTCTCTGAAAACCCCTCCATACCTTTATCTCTACATCTCAATCTAGATGGCAGTGTGACTGATGGAAAGACGAAAGGGTTAAAACAGGAATAATGGTGTGCATCCAGCAAGAAACCATCTGGAAAACCAAGCCTAGACATAGAGGTTAAATACAGCAAGCAGTAAGCAACCATTTGCAGTGTTTGCACAGAGACAAAAGGCAACATTATATATTTTCAATTTCTCTTTAGAAGACCAAGATACTGTTTACACCAGATCAGATCAGGATAATATTTTACTTTTTCTCATAGCCAAAACAGATGTACACTTCTGAACCTGTAATTTCTTTTGTTTTGGGGCCATACCCTGCAATGCTCAGGAGTTATTTCTGATTCTGCACTCAGGAATTACTCCTGGCAGTCATCAGGGGACCACATGGGATGCTGGGGATTGAACCTGGGTTGGTGTGTGCAAGGCAAATGCCCTCCTCACTGTACTGTCGCTCCAGCTCCTCTTATCATTTCTTTATTGAGCAGTAGAAGTTTCATAATCAAATTTTCCCCCAAATCTCTCTTTTTCTGTGTCTTTCTCTCTACCTGCCTGCCTATCTCTCCATATATTCTCCCCTCCCTCCCCATTTACTCCTCTCTCCAAAATTTATCAAATTGTAACGTTGATTAGAAATACACCCAGAGGTTTTGATTTAGTAGTTCTAAAGAGGGTTTTTGGAATTTGCAACTAATAATTTCCAGGTAGAGGAGGCTGCATGTTCAGGGACACTTGAAGAAACACTCCTTTAAAGAATTACATCTGACTGTCCTTTTGAATTGTATTCATTAGTAAGATTCAGGCAACAGCAGGGAGCCTGTGAAAGGCCACTGGAAACAACCCCATCTTCTTTTGCCTGTAATGGAACCCAGAGCTTCACTTTGGCACATACCCAGACATTTCCTCCAGGGAAGCCTGTTTTCAAAGGATGAATTTTTATAGCTAAAGAGTAGAATTTGATATTATTATCAACATACAATAGGCAAAAGTTCCTCATCTCAATGGACAGGATCACTTCATAAATGTAACGCTCACTAGATCATATCTAGCCTTCTAGGATGTTAAAATGTTCTTGGGAAGAATTGAAATTAGATAGCAAAAGAATCTACTGGTAATAAAAGCTGCAGGATGTACTTAGGTGACATGAGAAATGATGGTGTATCTTTTCTGAACAAAAATTGGAAGTAAGTTACGTTTTGTTCAAAGTAAACTAAGTTTGGGTTTTGGAATAGGAGAGAGAACATAGTTTGAATAATTTTCTTCACATTTTTAGGCAACCGCCTTGATAGGTCAGTTAACTTCTCTGTACCTTTCCTAAAATATATAATAAATGTATGTAAATATATATTGATAGGGCCCAATGGAAATGTTACTGGCGCCTGCTCGAGCAAATCGATGAATAACGGGATTCAAGTGATCAAGTGATCAAATATATATTAGGTATTATTGGGAAATTTCATCAAATTTGAGCAAGTTACAGGGTTTAAACTCTTTAGTACCTTGGCTGACATGTACTAAGTAGATCATTAACTAATGTTAATAACATCCCCTCTAATATATTGCCCCGCCTGTAAAGTAGGCAGTTTTACCATTGGAATTATGATTATTATGAAACATATCAGGTAAGAAAGCAGAACCATGCTTGGAAGAGGAGAGTAGATTTTGCATTATTTGTCTATGTAGCGCAACATTTTTGGTGCATTATTTTCAGAATCAGCACCATTACTGTCAGTTTGGAGATCAAATTATTTTGGTGCTTTGAGAATGTCAGCTTGGTAAGGGATTTACCTGTAGGCTGCAGAGAGAAAATGTCGCTGTAGGAGATAGCCTTGGGTGCCCCAGGGAATCTGCTCCTGCTGCTTGCAGTAAGCAAGATGGACTTGAGCTCCGTGGTCAGGGCCCCCAGAGTGGCACAGTCTTGTCAGCTGGGTGCTCAGACTTGGGTAATGATCCATGGCAGTCTTGTTAAGGCCTTAGGGTTTCACATATTTCTATAATTATACAACCATTGGGAAGTTTTGAGTGTCTAATTATTAGGCATGGATTAAAGTATCCTTCGTAACTCTTTTTGCTCCAGGCCTTGGGCTCAGGGTGCTGGGCTCCTGTAAGGATCTCCCTACTAGTGAATGGTGGCTGAGAGCAATCACAATAGTCTCCCTCATAATTTGTCTATGCATTTTACCTTTTGCTTCAGGTGTCTAAATTATAATTCAGAAGTGCCCAGTGATAAACTCCAAAGGTTCCTCGTTCTAAAGCCAGTCCCTTAGGCTAAATGTTTCAATCCTAACTGAATATTAAAATAACCTCAAGAGTTTTAAAACTACCCATGCAGACCCCCAAATGCAAGGAATGTGATTTAATTAATATGGGGTGAGGCACACATTTCAGTATTTCTTTCTTTCTTCTTCCTTATTTTATTTATTTATTTTGGTTTTTGGGGCTATATCCAGTGATGCTCAAGAATTGCTCCTGACAGTGCTTGGGGGACCATATGATGCTGAGGATCAAACCTAGGTGGACCACTTGCAAGGCAAATGCCCTATTTGTTGCAATATTGCTCCAGCCCACATTTCAGTATTTCTTAAATGCTCCTCTGGTACTTCTAACATGCTATGGATAGAGATCCATTTGTGTAGAGATGGACCTTTTTTAAAAGAAATTTTTTTTAATTTTATTGAGTCTCCATCGATGGGTCATTACAAAGCTGTTCTTGATTGGCTTTTTTTTTTTTTTTTTTTTTTTTTTAAATTAAGTGTTCCAACGCCCATCCCCCAACAGTGCACATTTCCCAGCACAAATGTGCCCCCCCACTCCCACCCAATTTTTTTTTTTACTGAATTACAGTGAGATACACAGTTACAAAGTTGTTCATGATTGGATTTCAGTCATATAATGTTCCAAAACCCATGGAGATGGGCCTTTGTATCTCTTAGTACACAACAGGGATGGATCAGAACTCCCTTTTTCATGATTCTTCTGGGACATATAGTAAATACATTTTCTACCTTATTGATTTTCACCATAGGCTGACAATGCAGTTCCTATCACTACAACATCTTCCCAAATGCAGAGTGAGCATACCAGCTGCTCATTTATCTAAAAATATCTATAAAGAGGGGCCGGAGCGATAGCCCAGCGGGTAGGGTGTTTGCCTTGCATGTGGCCGGCCTGTGCCGGCCTGGGTTCTATCCCGGCATCTCATATGATCCTCCACACACCGCCAGGAGTAATTCCTGAGTGCAGAGCCAGGAGAAACCCCTGAGCATTGCTGGGTGTGACCCAAAAAAAGCAAAAAAAATTAAAAAAAAATAAAAAATCTATAAAGAGAAGTTGAAGCAATATAAAAATTTTTTTCAATAAATATAAAAATTTATATTGTAAAATTATATTTTATGATATAAAAATTGTAATAGGAAATACTTAGAACTAATATTTGAAGGCTCCAAGATAAATAAAAAGAAAGCACCTTGATTCTGATATAGCCATTTCACATGACTCTCCGTAACATAACTAGCTATGTAATCTAGCTCTTGTGCCTACACCCAGGAAACTTCAGCTACAGGCTCATTTTGGATCAAGGACAAGGATGTTTATAGGAACATTCTGGTGATGTCAAGGAGTTTTGGGCAACTAACATAATGTTACTAAAACGTTAACTAGCACTATATAGATAAGCACTTCTAGAATATAATATAGAAACTGGACCTACACACGGCAACATGACTACAAGTCTAAGGATGATGAAAGGAAAAAAGTAAGCAGCACGAAGCCCATAGCACACAGTCACTTATATGCATTTAAAATAAATTTATTCACCAAATTACATTACATATTTTTACCAAACACAATATAATAAGCGCTTGAGGGAAATGAACTGGTGAGTGGGGCTGAAAGGGGAATAAATGAGATAAAATTCAGCAAAAGCAGAATCTTAAACAGGTAGATGCTGATGCTATGTGCTGTGTGAACCAGAAGGCTGATTAGCTCTGCTCCTTCAAAATGAAAATAAGAGAGGGAGGGGAGGAGTGAGCCTCCACTGAATTTCCAGTAGAAGCTGGAGAAACTAGAGAGAAAACAGAATCCTAGGAACCTAGAAAGGAAACCAAGAACCTTCCCTGGGCTGGAAAGAAAACTCTGGATTTATTGTTCTATAGAATGGTTTTGGAAGAAGAAGAAAAAAAGAGGTTGATCTGGTTAGAAATTAAGACAATTACAAAAGTCCTAAGACAGAGGAGGAGCAATTTAAAAAGGGGAGCAGAAAAATCACACTTGTAGAACTGGAAGGGAGTTTTATATTGGAGAATATTGCTGCTGCTTCTGATGAGGATGTTCTGTTCCCCCCTGACACTGTGTTTTAAAACAAAGGAGTTCCCTGAAGGAAAATAATCTTCCCCATCATAGTCTAACATCAGAATGAAGGCCCCTCTTTTTCAGACTTCTCCAGTTAGTAGTCTAAGTGTTAAATCATCCAATGAAAAGCTTCTAACAGAGGCTTGATGCCAGCCCAGAGCCTTGGATGGGGTGAATATTGAGTCTGAAAGCATCCTGCACTTTGCTGTGAACTCTGATTTGAGAATGTGTGGATATTTTCCCCACCTTGACACCAGATCATCTACCTATAGAATTAGAAATTCCAGAATTAAATGCATTCGCTGTCAGTTCAGAGAAACACAAGCTTTAGCAGGAAACCTTCCCATCTCTGCTACTGATAAAGAATAATGAATGCACTAATTAACATATTAGGGAATCACACTCTGAACTTGTCCCTTGCCGGAGACTAAGAAGAGCAATACAAATGCCATCAACTTCTAGGTGGGGACTTAATACAGCAGATCAGACTTTCAGAACCACTAAGTAGATTGTATGTTACAGTTGTGGGAGCAGAGGACTGTGAAATCTCTTTTAAACCATGAAAGGTAAGTCATAGAGTCTGGTACTGGGAGGGCGAGTTGGGCTGGTCCCTGAAAGTCACGCTGGAGTGGCTTTGAGAGCAATTATCCTGGCAGAGCAGCTCTTACTTTGCATTTCAGATTGTCCTCCTGAAAAGGTCATGTGTAAATCAAATTTAATAAATCAAATTCTACACTTCATACCTTGGGGAGGCTCTCTCTTCAAAGGAAGCTGTGAGTGAATCCCTTTTTAATAGAAGTAATCAGCTCTTCATTTATCTGATTTGTAAAGTAAGATTTTTATATATCTGATTTTCTTAAAGCGATCAGCAGTTTTCCTTTTGTCAGTGATAGAAAACCTGACATTGAATGGTATGAGTAAAATTCAATAAACAAATGAAAAACAACACATTAGAGGCACACAGTACAAAGTATAAGGAAACCCTGACTTTAGACATGGCTGAACAGGACCTAAAAAACATGTTCAGGACCCGAACAACAATAACAGGGTTTGTTTTTCCCCCAACTCTCATAGTGGTTTGATTCTCAGACTGTACCTGGGAGAAGAGAAGCTGCAGCATCTTATCCTGCCAGGTTGAAGGCCAGCAAGAAGATTACGCGCTTCTTTCCCAGTAGTCTCAGAATTCACTTTGATTGAGCTGTCTGCCCATCCCTCACTGAGCAGGAAAGAGGAACTGATTAGCTAGGTTCGGTCACATGGGGCTCTACACAAACTACAGGGCTGAGTGGAGGAAAGGCACATTCCAGAAGAAAATCAAGGAGTTAGAAACAGGGGCAGGGGCTAGACCTCTCTTCCCTATCTCTTATTCTGGACCCAGCCACTCTGTTCCTCTGTATACCTCACAAAGTTTCCCACAAAGAACCTGCATTGGGATGACCGGGTTGCTTGTTTAAAGGCAACTTTACTCCAAAATAGCTAGAAATTGAGCTTCCATATGACCTAGCAATACCACTTCTGGGAGTTGCTGAAGTTCCCCCAATAGACTCCAGGGTTTCAAGATACACAGCAGAAATGCCGTCTGCACTTCTGTGTTACTGCAGCACTATTCATAATAGCCAGAACCTGGAAACAACTCGAGTGCCCAAGAACAGATGACTGTTTAAAGACACTATGGTACATCTACACAGTGGAATACTATGCAGCTATTAGGAAAAATGAAGTAGTGAAATTCTCTTGTAAATGAACGGACATGGAGAGTATCTTGCTGTGTGAAATGAGTCTGAAGGAGAGGGACAGACATAGAATGATTGCACTCATTTGTAGGTTGTAAGAAAACATAATATGAAACCAATGCACAAGGACTGTAGAAATAAGGGTGAGGAGGATTGGTCCATGGTTGGAAGCCTGGTCAAGTGCTTGGGGAAAAGGCAGTTGGGATAGGGAAGGATAAGTCATAGTCACAACTATGACTAAGATAGTTGTGAATAATCACTCTGGATAAGAACTGCAGCTGAAAGTAGGTAAAGGAACAAAAATGATAACCTCAGTATCTTTATTGTAAACCATAATGTCCAATGGGTGAGAGAGGAGGGAGAAAGAAAGAAAGAAAGAAAGAAAGAAAGAAAGAAAGAAAGAAAGAAAGAAAGAAAGAAAGAAAGAAAGAAAGGAAGAAAGAAAGAAAGAAAGAAAGAAAGAAAGAAAGAAAGAAAGAAAGAAAGAAAGAAAGAGAAAGAAAGTACCTGTCATAGAGACAGGTTTTTGTGTGTGTGTGTGTGTGTGTGTGTGTGTGTGTGTATGGGGGGGAACAGCATTAGGGAAAAGGGAGACATTGGTGTGGGAAATGTACACTGGTGGAGGGATGGGTGTTGGAAAATTGTATGACTGAAACCCGATCATGAACAGTCTTGTAACTATCTCACAGTGATTCAATAATAAAAAATAAAAAATCAAGGCAACTTTTTCGGGTTATACTCCAGATGGAGTGAATTTGATTTTCTTGAAGTGCATAAAAGAATCTGAAATTTTGGATTATTTCCCAGGAAAATTTTGAAATGTATGCTAACAATTAAGAACCATTTTCCAAAACATAGGTAGAACTTTCCACCAAGTTGATCTTGGAGCACTAATCAGTGGGCACTGGTGAAGGGACTGATGTTGAACAGAGTATCTATAGTGATTTGACCCCACTGTCAAAGAAAACAAAAGCAGACAAAATCTAACAGGTTTATAGCAAGTGATTTCAGCATTGTAAAAAAAAAAAGACAAAAACAGTAACAAAAAAAATTTCAGCATTGTAAAAACAAACAACAAAAACAATAACAATAAAATTTAGACAATCAAGTGAATGGGAGAAAATATCTGCACATTATCCATCCTACAAAGGACTAATATCCCAAGTGTGTAAAAAGAAAACAAACAGCCTCATCAAGAAACAGAGAGAGAAACTAGACAGACACTTCCTCAAAGAAGATAGACAGATAGCTAACAGACACATAAAAAAAAACTTCAACATCATTTATTTCGTGGAAATGCAAATCAAAACGACTCTGAGCTACTCACAATGGTGAGAATGCCCATATGAAAAAAGTATAGAAACACCAGTGCTGGTCAGATGAGGTACAAAGGAATCTCACTGTTGGTGGAGTGTTGTATGATTCAGCCTCTATGGAAAACAATTTAGAGACTTCTCAAAATTAAGAGTAGGACTTCCACCTAACCAAGCAATGACACTTCTTGATGTCTATCCCAAGAAAAAACACAAAATTAATTCATAAATATATGCATATCTGAGTTTACTGCAGCACTCTCTACTACAGCCAAGATCTGGATCAGATGAGTGAATAAATAACAGATGAGTTCTTTATTCATGAGTCCAACAGATGAATGAATAAAGAAATTGTGATATAGAAACACAAGGGAATAATCCTCCGTTATGAGCAGGGATCAGATCTTGCATTTGGCTACAACTTGGATGAAACTGAGAATGTCATCTTAAGTGAAGAGAGTCAAAAGAAGAAATACAGGACTCAAAAAGCTAGGAATTGAGCTTCCAGATGACGCAGAAGTTCTACTCTTGGGAATACACATCAAGGGTTCAAAAGCACAAAGAAAAGATATCTGTACTCCTATGCTCCTTGCTGCTCTAATAACAATAGCCAAAATCTGGAAACAACCCAAATGTCCAAGAATAGATGATGAAATAAAGAAGCAATGGAATATTACTTGGTCATAAGAAAAGGTAAAATACAATTTGCTGCTACATGAATGGATCTGGAGACTATTATGCTGGGTGATATCAGCCAGAGGGAGAGAAACAGACTCAGAGAGATCTTTCTCATAGGTGGGATGTAAAGAAATTTCCTAGGGGAATATTAAATGCTCAAGGACAGTGAAAAACAAAGAGCAGGTGAACTGCTCTTCAGTAGGAAGCTTTCCACTGGGAGTTTTGGATGAGGGAAAATAGGAGAAGGAAACACTATGATATGGTGAAGGGGAAATGTGCCTGCCACAGAGGCAGACTGGGGGTTGGGATGGAAAGTGGAAACATTAGTGGAGCACTAATCAGTGAGCACTTGTGAAGGGACTGATGTTGAACATCATGCTCCTGAAACTCAATCAAAAATATCTATGTAACTTTGTAATTCATCATTATTCAATAAAAAATGAATTAGCGATAGTCCAGCGGGTAGGGGTTTGCCTTCCATGCGACCAACCCAGGTTCGATCCCTGGCATCCCATATGGTCCCCAAGCAATGCAACACCAGGAGTAATTCCTAAGTGCAGAGCCAGGAGTAACCCTTGATCATTGCTGACCCAAAAAAGCAAAAAAAAAAAAAAAAGTGATGATCTTGCTTAGAGTTGAAGCACAAAGCCATTTTGAGACATTGCTGGCAGAGCTGAAGAAACCAACAGTGTGAGGGGATGTGGCCAGGACAGAACCAGAGGCATTAGTGGAGGACCTAGCCACTCTGCTGGTGGGAGTGATGCGGTACCACTGCCAGCCTAGAGCAGGAATAGTAATACTACCTGAGGCACCATGTCAATCATGGTGCCTCAGTAGAAAATCTAATTGAAAAATAAGTGTATTTATGCAGCAAGAATCTATAAAGAAATTTCACTATAAACAGTTTGGGTCTTATATATAAGCATAGCTAAAAAATCATACTAATGGGCCAGAGAGAAAGGACAGCACATAGGGCATTTGCCTTGCAGGCAGCCCACCTGATTTTAATCCCCAGCATCCCATATGGTTCCCCGAACACTGCCAAGAGTAACTCCTGAGGAGCTCCTGAGTACAGAGCCAGGAGTAACCCCTGAGTATCACCAGATGTGACCCACAATGAAAAAAAATCATACTAGTAAAAAATACCAAATTGGGGAGGGGCAGGGGCAGGTGGTGAAGGGATCTGTTTTCCAGTCTTTGCATCATTTCCATTTCCATTGTACTTGCCTTGGTTCAAGATCATCATTTGTTCTCTGGACTCTTGCAGTGCCTTCTCCTGTCTGCAGTGGCCTCTCAGCGGGACACAGCCTCACCGTTCCCATGCTCTCTCCTTAATTTCCACACCTACTTCTTGTTTATCTGCCTTAGGAGACCTTCTCAGTCACTCTGAGAGATCTGTCTCTCATTCTCCAAACATCCCAGTCCTTGGCCCACACTCACTTTACACCCAGTCTTCCCTCTACCCCTCATACCTTCCCTTTTTGCGCCTAGGAAGCTCAACTCCCTGCTCAAATGCTCAGCTCAATTGCCATTTCCTCTGTATAGTTCTGTCCCCTACCTCCAGAAGGAATTGGTTACCACCCCACTTCCCTCTCCAGCTGATGAACCCTGTTTATATCTCTTCTACAGCAGTTTAACACATTCTTTGAAAATTATGAGTTTAAGTTGTCATTCCCTCAGACCCTACCAAGGGGCTCAATAATATTTATTAAATGTTAAGCAAGTCTTTGAGAAAGACACACTGGATTTTCATCCAGCTTGAGCTATTTACAACATGTGTGACTTAGGGCAAGTCACCTACCTGGCTGAGCTTGAGTCTCCTCATTTGCGGATGGGAATATTCGTACCTTCTGCATAGGTGTGCTGAGGAGTTCAATCGAGATAACTAACAGAAATCTCTTAGCACAGTGCCTGGCAACATAATTAGTGCCAATGAATGCTAAATGAAGAAAAATTAACCTTCAAGTTAAGGAAGCAAAAGCCCTCAAAATGCACTGAAATGTGTATTTATATGATGCTAAGCAACTGTTTCTGAAGATCACATTATTTAGGTTTATTCTTGTTGTGTTATGCAGGTCAGATCTGGAATGATGCAAGGATGCTCTGGGCCTCAGTCCATATCCACACTCCTCCTTATCTTCTTAGATTTGAACCCCTTTAATTCCATTCCTCTGCACTAATCACTCACACTGTGTGGAATGCTGATGTGAGAGTATTGTGTTATTTCTCTGAATCATGGAAATGTGTTGGCTCAGTGAGCACAAGGAAAGGTAAGGGTGTCTGATAGTGGACATCCAGTTCAGAAAAGGCTGCCTTGAATTTGCATAAATAAAATCATTAAAGCTGTCTGAAGTGACAAGATTGGTCCAAAAGATCCAAATAAACTAATGATAAGTGGGAGAGAAACATTTCTTTAAAGTGAGCAGTGGGATGGATTTCAAGAAATTCCATCTCTCTTTTGCTGATGATTCCTCCCCACTTGTTTTATAATCTGCCTGAAATTGTCACTTCCCTTTATGATCATGCATCTTGCACTTGGCATGCAAGAGGATATGCCAAAAGGATCACAGAGATTGGGGAAGCACAGACAGTCCAATACAATAAAAGGTGACTGCAAATTTCTAGCTATCTGCAATGCCCACTGCAACAGCACAGCACAAGTAATATAAATGTTGCATATTTGGTGTATGGAAAGTACTCAGCACAGTAGCTGGTGCTTTGCAGACACAAGGAAATGTTTAACTCCTCCCTTCAAGGAGGTTAGGAGATTAGGAAAAGAGGGTATGTGTGTGTGTGTGTGTGTGTGTGTGTGTGCATGCATGCTTATGCATGCACACATGTGTTTATACACACGCGAAAGGAGAAGCAAGGAAATTACTTCTGTGTCTTTGTGTATTACTCAGAGTTTAGAGTATGGATCACAGGACTCAATTGTATTTGTCTAGCCAACATGCTAGATGTTCTTCTGAATTCAGTTCTAATCTGAATATGAAGGGAATATGAAGTTTCACAAGAAAATAAGACAAAATCCTTGCCTTCTAGGAACTTATGATTGCAGCATAAAATAGATAAGTAAACAAACAAAATATAAGATTAGGTCCTCCTGATGCCAGAGATTAGGTCTTATGCCTCTTTATTTTCCTAGTACCTCTAGGTTGTTTCATGACCTTCAAAGGCTTAAGGAGTCATTGGGTTTAGAGGCCTGCCTTGTTTAAAGTTAAGTATATTATAATTCCATTGTCATAGTGAATATTATTTTTATTTAACAATATGAGTTGTGTTGAAAGGCAGTTGACAGGTTGACATAAGGTTATACTTTGTAGGCTTTCAAGAAGATGCTTGTTGATTTAATTTTGCAGTCTTTGTATTATGGATATATTAATTATTTTCAGGTTCAAATATTTCCATGAACCCTTGAAAAGCTCATGGATACTGGAAACTGCTCTACTTGTGTCTAATAGATTACACAACCCTGGAAATTTTGCACTGTGCCTGGCACAAAATGGGTTCTTCATAAATACTTAATGAATGAATAAATAAATTAAGGATATCATATCATGAATAAATATCATGTGATAGAGTTCAGTTCCATGAAGCAAGGAATTTATCTTGTGACTCTGGATTCCATTTCAGGTTCCAGTTCTCATTTCTTCGATTTCAAAGGTCTTTGGTTGGTAAGGGTATATGATGGTTTATGGCAAAGTTTTCCTCCCCATTGGAAAACCAAAAACACCTAGTGCCAGGGAGCGCTGGGCACCCTGACAAAATCAGGAGCAGGGTCAGTAGATCCCCTTTTGCCCCAGGGGATTGGCGGATGAAAAAAAGACTCGAGAATCAAGCAAAGTTTCAAAAGACTTTACTTGTGTACAAGTTCTGGTACACAATCCCGTATCAGGAAAACTCTGGACTTAGGTTCCCGACTGGGCTGCGGCCAGGTGTAGGTTCAGATTCCTAGACAAGATGGCCACCACCACGTGTTAATGCCCAAACAGGAGAGGAGCAGAGGCAAAAGGCAAAAGGGAGTAAAAAGCGCAAGGATGTGGAAAATGCAGGCCCTCATGGTGTGCGGGTTCCTCTGGCTTCTTGCGAGGCTCTGCTGGGGTGGCGGGCCAGGGCTAAAACCCGCCTTCCCCTCCCGGGAACCTCATGATCAGCTGATACCACAGGGAGAGTTGGTATATGTGAGTCTCTGGATCTGGCATACCAGGGCTGGGCTTGTAAAAGACTGCTGTAGGGGTGGGACTCTGATGAGCCGGTAACCATACCTGTAACTTAATCTTAGGCGAGACAAAAACATGTTTTGTGATTAAACACAAATAGAGATATTAGGGGTTTGGCAGGAATCCAAGAACACAAAAGAAACTCTGAAAACTTGTTAATAGAAATATTAGGAAAAAAATTTTTTTTGCAAGTTATTAAATTTTGTAGTGAGGACTGTTTTAGGATTTTTACAGTATTGAGTCTGCCCCTTGAGGTGTTATGCCCCTCGAGGTGTTGCAGGTGTGGCTGCAGTGCCCGGCTGCTTTGGCAGGTGGCAGACAGGAGACAGGCTTGTCTACACCCAGAGCTCTGCCCTGTGGGCTCTGGGTGGTTCATGGCCTGAAATAGAAAAAGGCTGAGCCCTCCCTGGGATGAACCCAGAGCCATGACAGAGCTTGGCAAGCTACCCATAGCATATTTGATATGTCAAAAACAGTAACAGTAACAGACCTCATTCCCAATGAATGGAGACTTTACTGGTGCCCACTTGAGCAAATCGATGAACAACGGGAAGACAGTGATACAAGTGATACAGTATTGAAAGCTGTAGTGGGAGTATACTGCATTTCAATGTCTTATCCTGTGAACAGAATCATTAGAAAAACTTTTTTTCATTGATTTTGAAGACTTTTTTAATGAGCACTGTGATCAGAGTACAAAGCAATAAACAGCATAGAAGGAATCTGTAGCAGCCAAGTTCTTTTCCTATAAATATCTGTGAAAAAAATTAAAAGAATGTTTTTTTCGTTAGTTGTTAGCACATATTTACATTGAGCACTATACTTGGAGTCACTCTTTTTTCTACTTTTTTTAAACCTGTAAACAAAACATTGGAAAACTTTTATTAAACACTAAAACCTTGAACTGAACACCACACATGGGATTTTTTTTTTAAGAGCCACATGTGCTTGCTTGGAGGCAAACAGCATTTCTCTCTGGTCTAATTACTTAGAGATCCAACGTGGCCAGGCAAATATACCAGTAAGATCTAGCTAGCCCTGCGATGATTGTGGTAGCATAAGAGAAAATATTTATACCAGCTAACACAGAATATATGGTAAGATATACTGCCACGTTTAAACTGTCCTCTTGTCCTATCTACAAAGTGGCCTGCAGGAGGCAACTCCAGTCAAGATGCAGAGCCTCTGGGCAACAGTGTACTGCTGTAGTCTAGTTGATCAATATTTAGCAAAAGTGGAGGAATTAACCAATATGCACAGAATGTAGCTGAGTATTGTGGAAACAAACAAGTGCCTTAGATCATAAATGTTATTTCATAAATAATAGCACGGTAGGAAGTCAGAAAACCGAGAGATCATGATTAAGAGCAGGAGGTCTGAGTTGATTTTTTGGGGTTTATATTCTAGCCCCAGAATCTATGGTGTTGTGTTGTAGTACACTGCTGCCCAGAGCCTCTGCATCTGTCCTGGAGTTGCCTCCTTCAGGCGACTTTGTAGGTAGGGAGGAGGCCAGTTTGAATATGGCAGTTCATCTGACCATGTATTCTGTACTGGCTGGTATAAATATTCTCTCATGCTACCACAATCATCGTGGGACTAGCTAGATCTTACTGGTATATTTGCCTGGCCACGTTGGATCTCTAAGTAATTAGACCAGAGAGAAATGCTGTTTGCCTCCAAGCAAGCAATCAAAGCTCTCTATAAGTCAAAGGCTAATATACAGAACAACCATGAAGTAAAGATGAGACTCTTGTGAAGGCTTGGAAAAATATATAAGTGGCCATAGAATATTCCTTGGTACAGATGCATGCCTTTGTATTCTGAGATACAGCTCATCTCAGAAGTCACTCCTCCACTCTACCCTGCAGGGGCACTTCCAGTCAGATCTTGGCTCAGCAACATTAACATCTCAAAGGGCCTAGGTGAGGTTCAGGAGAAATTACCTGAGGGGATTTGACCCTGACTGCTCTCAGTTGAAGTGGGATCTGTGTTTCAGGGATATAAAAACTGTAGCCTGCTTTCTTTCTGGGTCCTTTTTGGCACTCTCTTTCTTGCCTCTTTGTTGTTTCCTCTCTGCGGGGCCCTAACACGTGGGGACATCCATCTTGGCCTACACATGACCAGGGCCCATTCGGGAACCTTAAGTTCGAGACTTTCCTATTACTAATTTGTATGCCAGAACCTGTGTAAGTAAAGCATTTTGAAACTCTGCTGGATTCTTGCATCTTTCTCTGTCCTCTGGCCACGATCCCCTGGGGCAGAAGGGGATCCCTGACCCTGCTCCCAATTTTGTGGGGGTGCACCAGTGTTTCCCTGCATTGTTGTATTCTGAAAAACTGACTTCTCTGGAAATGTTATTATTATTTTGACAATCATTATTATTATTTCTTCATAAGAGAGAGAATAGTTAAAGAACCTCTTTCAAAGTGTGGTGGTGAGAATTATATAGATTATGTAAGGCATTTATCATGGTGCCTGACTTGTAGTGAGTATCCTCAAATTTTAACTATTATTTTCATTTGCTCCAGTGCTATCAGTATTAGCAGGGTGATCTTGGTCAAATTTGTCATCTATTTAACATCTTTGGTTTCCTTTCATTGGTATAAGGGTGAGAAACACTTTCCTAATCAGAACTGGGTAGTACAGATCGGATGGAGTCACCAGAGTGGGCACAGAGTCTGTGGAATATGGAGTCAATTCATAAGAACCTACTGCTGAATTTTAGAGAGTTTTGTAAACTTGTTATAAATATAGTAATTTGAAAACAGTAATTTATACAAATTTATAATTCATTATACTTATAAATAAAGGCAATAAATACCATTCATGACTTTCTTATTATTTCTAATAAATAATATTTCTATTTATACAATTTCTAATTAAATTTAATATAATATCTTGTCATTTTCCACATTCCCATAGTTATTTATTTATGCCTATTGCATCCATCTGATGAAAAATTATATAATTGTATGGCACTGTGTGTCATCTCCCTAACTCCACATTCTGAACCTTCACAATGGTACCCTTGAAAGGAGGTATAGGAAGGAGTTCTACTCGATAGAAAGGAGCAAATACTATCAATCTGGGCTTTTGTTTTATTGCCTGGAGAATAAAAACCCAGTTTATCAGTATTCCACCGATCAAATTTACCCATAAATAGTTTTCTTAATTTTCTGTTTTGTGTAAGTGAATCCATGCTTCTGAAGATTGTTGAGCTTGTCGACAGGACAGCCCCTCATTCATCCTGTTGCCATTCACGACTAATCCCTGACCAGCCTGCTCTCAAAGAAAGCTCCTGTGACCTTGCTATATACCTTCCCGAATAACAAACACAGCTGCCTGCACACTCTGGTACTGTATCAATTTCAAGACCCTGGTAGGAAAAGAGAAGAGATTAGTGTTCTTGAACTTCTGATGTGAATTTTGAGGAAAAAGTGAGTGAGCATTTTCTCTACTGTGCTGACACATGGCAGTGTCTTCAATGCGTGTCGATTCAATCCATTGCACCAAACCTCTTTTCTCTGCCAGCTCAGGCCCTCTGCTAAATGGAAATGATAAAGCTGTGATCTTGTCTGCAAGCAGTTGATAAAACTATAGGGAGATATGAACAACTGACTCCATGAAGTCACAATGCCCTGGGAGAGAAGGAAGGAGGGATCAGAGCTATAGTCAACAGTAGGGCGTTTACCTTGCATGTGGTCAACCTGGGTTCAATCCCCGGCATCCCATATGGTCCCCCAAGCACTTCCAGGATTAATTCCTGAGTGCAGAGCCAGGAGTTTCCCCTGAGCATCACTGGGTGTGGCCAAAAACGGAAAAGAAAAGGAATCAGGAAGCATGTGACCATGAAGAACTTTGAATAACTTCTCTCCATTTTCCACATCCGGACTTCTCTATCGCCAGAACTCCACCCAGCAGACCAGCCTATCACAGTCCGGCTCGCGCCGCAAGCGGTTCATCATTAAATGCTGGACTTAGAGATGCCTACAAGACTATGCTACCTGCACGGCAGAGCCTGGCAAGCTACCCGTGTTGTATTTGATATGCCAAATACCAGTAACAATTATAGACCTCATTCCGAATGGATTGTGGCTCTTTATGTTCCTGGCGCAAGCAGATGCCCTTGGGCTCTACTAGCATGAGACAGGACATATGGAGATGTTACTGGGGCCCGCTCGAGCAAATCGATGAAGAAAGGGAAGACAGTGATACATTGATATATGTGCTTAGAGGCAGAGTTGGTGGGAGGCAGTAATAAGAGAGAGTTCTGGAGATTTCCTTAAAGAGATGATGTTTCAGTGAGTTGCAAACAACCCCAAACAATCCTGGCTAGTTGAACAGAAAGGAAATTCAAGATGGGATATGTAAAAACTTAGAGAACTCCTAAGAGGGCCTGGGAACTGCTACAGTGCAACCCCGTACTGTAAAGCTAGAGAGGTGGAGTCATCTGGCAGCTTCACTGGGCCTGGTCATGGCAGTCGTGGCTAATTCAGCCCAGGCATGACACTACTGTTTGACTCCCTGAAGCTGAGGCCTTTCGCCTCCTGGATATGCTCCATCACTACATTGAAGTACTTCATTGTGTAAGTCACAAGTTTCTTCTCTAAAGCATGGTGAGGACGTATCCTAGCTCAAAGGTTCACCAAGACAAATATGGCTCTGTCAGGTATTTGGAAAATGAGAATAAAAGTGCTCAAAAATCTAAGAGCCCATGAGTGATGCTCTTATGTAGGAAGCTTTGACTGAGGTTTTTAGTTCATAAGTACATCAGCCTTATGAGGTTAGGGTAGGGCATGTTGAACACAGAGGGCAGTGCATTCAAAGGCACTGTGGTCTGGATAAGCTAGTCCATATATGTAATTTTAAATCAGTATTCTAGCTTGAGTGAGAATTTTATAAGGTACATGCATGCATTTGTGTGTGTGTGTGTGTGTGTGTGTGTGTGTGCTTTTCTCTGGATGCTTTATAATTTCCTTTTAGTTTTTGGTTTTAATTATAATGTATTTAGTTATAATTTAATTATATTCATTCTATCTAGGATTTGCTGAGATACTTGGTCTCTGGGTTGGCTTTTAAAACAAAAAAATATAAAAAGGTCAGTTCCTTTTTTGGGGGGTCACACCCGACAATGCTGAGGGGTTACTCTTTGCTCTGCAGTCCAGAATTACTCCTGGTAGTGCTCGGGGACCATGTGGGATGCCTGGTATTGAACCTGGGTTGGCTGCATGGAAGGCAAATCCCCTCCCCTGCTGTGCTATCACTCCAGCCCTGAGGATCAATTCTGAAGGTGGAACCTGGGTTAGCCAGGTGTTCTGCCTGATATACTACCTCATTTTTTTGTTTCTAATAATTATGGGGGACCCTCCCTTGCGGTGCTGGGGGCCACCAAGACTACACCTGGTGGTGCCGGACATTGAATTTTGTACCTTGATCATTCCAGGCATATACTTTGCACTCTGTTTCAAACCCTCAGAAGTTGCTTTTTTTGTTTGTTTTTGGGCCACATCCAGACATGCACAGGGGTTACTCTCCACTGCACTCAGGGATCACTCCTGTGGTGCTCGGGGACCATATGGGATGCCAGGGATTGGACCCAGGTCAGCCATGTGCAAGGCAAGTGCCTTACCTGCTGTACTCTCTCTTTGGGTGCCAAACCTTTTTTTCTTTTAATTTAATTTCATTTTTGAACTGTACCTGGCAGTGTTTGGGTAGTCAGTGTTGCTCAGGGAACCCTCCTGGGGTGTTGGGATTAATCCTGGACCTTCTATATGCAGATCATTAACTCTAGCACTCAAGCCCACTGAGCTAAATTTCCAGGCCTTAGAAACCTCTGCTTTATGGGGCTAGAGGGATAACCCAAAGGGTAGGACATTTGCCTGCAGGTGGCAGACCCAGGTTCAGCCCCCCACCCCCACCCCGCATCCCATATGGTCCCCTGAGCACTGCCAGGAATAATTCCTGAGTCGAGCCAGGAGTAACCCCTGAGCATTGCCGGGTATGACCACCCCCGAAAAAGAGAAAACCTCTGCTTTAAAGAACCCCCCACACCCAAACGTTTCATTGAACTTTTATTTGCTGTGAGGTTATTGTAAGAAGGTCTTATTTCATTTTAGGGGGTGAGGAATTAGCCATTTTGGTGTTGCTGGGAATTAAGGTGGTATTGGTTACATGCAAGACAAGTGCCTTAACCATTTACTGCCTCTCTGGCCCAGATCCCTTATGTCTTTTATGTTTTTTAATGTTTTGAACCCCTGAGGTGTTCAGGGGTTACTCCTGGCTCTGCAACTCAGGAATTACTCCTGTTTGTGCTTGACGGAACTTTATGGGATGCCAGGGATCAAACCCAGGTTGGCCGCATGCAAGGCAAACGCTTTACCTGTTGTACTATTGCTGCTGATTTTAGAATAAGGTCCTTCCCAAGATCTTTCACATTTATACATTGTATACAGTTCTAGACAGGTTCTAACTGATACCAGTAAGCCTAGCAAGAAGCCAGAGCAACTCACACATCATGTGGTCAGTCATCTCAACATCCAGACTTCATAGTTCCTCTGAGCTCCATCTAAGAGAAAACCTGATCTTTCCCCTTTAAGTTTCATCAGTAAATGCTCGAGATGAGAGCCTTCTACTGAGACTATACCACCTACACGGCAGAGCCTGGCAAGCTACCCGTATTTTATTTACTTGTTATGCCAAAAACTAGTAACAATTGTGGACCTCAGTTCCATGACCTGAAGAATGGTTTGAGGCTCTTCCTGTCCCTGGAGCAAGCAGATGTCCTTGGGTTACACTTGCTTGTGACAGGACTTATGGAGATGTTACTAGTGCCCACTTGAGCAAATCGATGAACAATGGGAAGACAGTGATATAGTATACAGTGAACTGCCTCAGGGCTATCAGTCATCATGCAGAGACTAGATGCACAGGGGAGAGCTGCCATGTGGCTCTCCCCTAGCTCAGCAGACCATGAGGCTCCCAGGGAGGCAAGATGGGTTTTGGGAGTGGGCCCATCACCTCTGTAGGGTCTCGGAAGCAGCCAGATGAGACTCTCTCACCATAATAGCCACCATTTTTGTGGTCCAGACCCCACAGCTCATCAGAACCCACCCAAGAGAGGCGCCAATCTCAAGACCAGCTCAGCAGAACAGCCTAGTCCAAGCGTAGGTAGTAGGTAGGCAGCTCTTGAAGGTAGAAGTCACTGGGCATTCATGGAGATGGAGCTGGGGTCCCCATTCTCCTCTCTGACCCGTCCTGGAGGCCTGGTAGCCCTGCCCATGAACTGCCTCAGGGCTATCAGCCATCATGCAGAGTCTCAGCCACGGCCCCCCCCCCCCCCCCCCCCCCCCCCCCCCACGGGGAGAGCTGCCATCTGGCTCTCCCTGAGTCACGCAGCCTCAAGCGGCCACGTGGTACATCAAACTAGTAGGAACTATCATGTTCTAGAATATATTACAATCCACAATGTGTAAGAAAGGGGAGCAAGAAGGAGAGAGAGAGAGAGGAGAGCGAGAGAAAGAGAGAAAGGAGATAAAGAACTAGCCATGGAGGCAGACTGGGGGAAAGGGGAGGGAGGTAGGGACATTGGTGATGGGAAATGGGCATGGGTGGAGGGATGGGTGTTGGAACACTGTAGAACCAAAACTCAAACATGAACATCTTGTAATTGTATATTAACAGTGGTATAATAAAATATTTTAAAAAAATATAAAAGGGTCAGAGATATGTCTTAAGAAGTAGAGTCCATTCCTTGCATGTGTGAGGAACTGGATTCTATCCCCATGTATGATTTGGACACCAAGCATCGCTAGACGTATTTTGGGTGTCCCTAGCACTATTCAACCCAGTCCTTGCCTGGCATGTTCCCCACAACGAAGATAAAAATAAAAATTTCAAAAAATTAGTTGTTATTTGTTTACACACAGTAAAACAATGTTTAATCTACCTATAATCCTGCTAGGAGTCCACTTAATTGTGGTCATTTTAGCACAATAGATAAGCAATTTTCTTTATGTGTTATAGTTAAGTCTGTTAGGCCTTTTTCTTTATGTGTTTTCATTAGAGTACTTGATTTTAAGTTTACTGTTTATTCTGCTATGCCTAGTCTATTTTAAATCTGGTAGGATAAACTGTTAGTTTAAAACAAATATATTTTAAGGTATAATTTATATTTTTTCGAATTTAAAAGTTTTTGAATTTCTAAAGATTTCTAAAATTTCTAAAATCACTTCAGCTATGGCATTCTGCTTCTCATTCAAATTTTTTTTCATTGTTTTCTACACATTCCCTTATATATTTATAACAACCGTTTTAACTTCCTTGACTGCTAATTTCAACATAGCAGTCTTCTATGAATCTGCTTCTACAGACTGTTGCTCCTTCTGATTATGGGGTATATTTCCCACTTTTTATGTTTTGTTATTTTTTTCTTTTTTGTGTGCCAGATGCTGCATATAAAATAATGCTCATTCAGTGTAATTTTGTGGGGAGGACAGAGATTTTTCTGTGTTAAGTAAAATTCAGATTTCACTCAATTAAATTATTGGAGTAGGTACTAAGCTTTAATTAGACTGAATTTGCTTATTATTATTATGTTGGATAATCATTTTTCCTTTCCTAGGAATTCTCAACCTCCCAACGGGCTAATCTCTTTGATATTTCAGAATTTTACCAGAAAAAGCAAGTGGAGTGCAACTTGATTTTGATCATTTTGGGGTTAAGCTACAGCATGACCCCAAAATTCTAGAATCACAAAACCATATAAACATCTTAACTTTACAGCTGTATTTCCTTTGCTGAAATACCCAAATGAGATCAAGCGATGATTTATTTTTATGTTTGGGATTCTTCCCAGATTTCAGTATTTTCTGTATTATCACAGTTGCCTGATTTCTATTCATCCCTGAATAGCCTTTCTGCCTCCAGCTGACCTGATCTTCCACACATCTGCATAAAATAAGGTGTTGGGGGCGGTACATAGCCCATCCCTTGTACACAAAACTCTGGTCTCCAGAGCTGTGGGCCAAGTACTGCCCAAAGTGGGCACTAGGCCTGCCTGAGCATTGCTTGGGAGTTTCCACCCTCCAAAACTAAGATAGGGTCTTTGTTATGGCATAGAGGCTGCTATTACTTGTGTTCATCTATGAAGAGTTCATTCCTCTTTGAAATTTAGTGTACTAGGGCTACCTTATACTTACCACCCAAAGACAGTTTCTTATTTTACCTTTTTTCTTGCTTTCATGAGAGTGATGAGTCTTTTACATGTATTTTCAATTTAGTCATGTGTTCTCCTTATTCCAGAATGTTATTTCCTTTCAGTTGCACTCTTTGGCGCTTGACTTTCTGCTCTTAGGTAAAAGTGTAGCCATTGATTCTTGGACCCCATCCCTGCCTCCATCGCTCTGGAAAACTCCACTCCCTTCCCCTCCTCAGGTGTCCCCTCAAGCTCTGCTGCTACCCTGAGGCTGCACTCTGAGAAGCAGTTTGGGAAGTTGGCCAACCACTTCATGATTGTGGAGCAATCCTCTTTGTATACTTTTGGATACTTCCCAGATACTTCCCCAGATACATTTACATAAATTTGTAATTCTCTCTTTTGTGATTGAGTTAATTGTTAAATGCCCTATGGGAGTTTTCTATTTAAAGGAGGCTTGTAGTTAATCCTTTCATAATGTGAATAATGAGAGTAACAAGTCACCTCCCACTCTCACCCACCCAGCTCCATCCCAACTGTTGAATTTAGCTTAAAAAAATTGGACCCTGGATCCAGAGAGGTCTGAAATCTAGCACTCTTTAAAATGCTCATGGGGGGGGGGGAGAGAGAGAGAGAGAGAGAGAGAGAGAGAGAGAGAGAGAGAGAGAGAGAGAGAGAGAGAGAGAGAAACTGGGAACGTTGGTGGTGGAAAATGTAGACTAGTGAAGAGACAGGTGTTGGAACATTGCATGACTGAAGCCCAGTCATGAACAACTTTTTAACTGTGTATCTCACAGTGATTCAATTAAAAGTGATGGCAATAATTAATAATAATAATAATAATAATAATGAAGAAATGCTCATCTCTGCCTAAGTTTTATACTTCTTTCTAATTGTTCTTCTTACCTAAATAATTTCCTGTCGCGAACGCTGCTGGGATCCCGGCAGTGCCAGGAAGCGAGTTCCCTTTTGCCTTCGGCCGGTGGGGAATGAATGAAGACTCAGGAATCTGATGCAGTTTTAAAAAGACTTTACTTATCACAGGTTCAGGCATACAAATCAGCAATAGGAAAAATCCTGTGCTCAAGGACTCCTGGCTAGAATCCCAGCCATGTGTAGGCCAAGATGGCGGCCACCATGTGTAAAGGCCCTGTAAAGAGGAGACAAAGACAAGACTCCCAAGAAGAGTGCGAGCCCACAAAAAGAGCCCAAAAAAGAGAGAGCGAGAGAGAGAGAAGGAGGAGAGAGAGAGAGAGAGAGAGAGAGAGAGAGAGAGAGAGAGAGAGAGAGAGAGAGAGAGAGAGAGAGAGAGAGAGAGAGAGAGGAAGCAGGCTGGTTTTATACCCCTGCAACTCAGACCTCCCACTATTATGGGAAGCAGGAAGTGTCAAATGCCCTTAGGTAATTTCTCCCAGCACCTCACCTAGGCCCTATTATATTCTAATGTTTTGAGCCAAGATCTTTCTGGAAATGCCTTTATAGGGTAGAGAAGGGGGTTTCTGAGATGGCATGTCTATGTACCAAAGACTAATACTAATGCCAGTTAAATATTTCTCCAAGCCTTCACAAGAGTCTCGTCTACTTCATGGTAGTTTTGTATTTTAGTTGCCTTTGAGTTATCAGGGAGCCATGCTTGCTTGCTTGGAGGCAAACAGCATTTCTCTCTGGTCTAATTACTTAGAGATCCAACGTGGCCAGGCAAATATGCTGGTAAGTTCTAGCTAGTCCCACGATGATTGTGGTAGCATGAGAGAATATTTATACCAGCCAGTACAGAATACATGGTCAGATAAACTGCCACATTTAGACTATCCCCCTATCTATGAAGTGACCTGCAGGAGGCAATCCAGGGCAGATGCAGAGGCTCTTAGAGGAGTTCTGCAACAATTTCCCTTTGCATAATCCCTAGATTCTCTTTGTTCTGATCACTTCTGAAGCTTCACTTCTGTCGGAAGGATTCTCAACCTTGGTAACTAGGCTAGCTTTGCTCCTTTATGTTATAAGAGCCCACCTTGTTACTTCTCACTTGAAACTCTTGCCCCATCACTTGTATCACTTGTATCACTTGTTTTCCCATTGTTCATCGATTTACTCAAGCAGGCACCAGTAACGTCTCCATTCATTGGGAATTATTGTTACTGTTTTTGGCATATCAAATATATCACGGATAGCTTGCCAGGCTCTTCCGTGACTCTTGGTTCATCCCAGGGGACCCAGTCTTCTTCTATGTCAGACCATCAACCATCCACCACCCAGGGCCCAAGGGACAGAGCTCTGGGTGTAGACAAGCCTGTCTCCTATCTGCCACCTGCCAATGCAGCCGGATACCTGCAACACCTCAAGGGGCAGGTGCCCTGGTATTAGTTTTTAATTTATTTATCTGATTATTTGCTTATTCTAGTCTAAAAATATAAGCTCCATGTGGGTCAGGGTTCTATATAGAATCTCAGTGTTTAATCTGTTTTTTTGGCAAAAAGTAGGTATCCAAGGAGTGACTTCATACAGAGTAACAAAATTTTCCTGTATTGGGATGTTCTTGTTGTTTATTTGGGGAGATACCTGTCTCTGCTCAGGGCTTATTCCTGGCTCTGTACTTAGAGATCACTCTTGGTAGGGCTGGGGGACCATATGTGATGCTGGGGATCAAACTTGGGTCAGCCACACTGAGGCAAAAAGCTTACCCTATGTACTACTTCTCACCCCTCTCCAGGGGAGCTGTGAGGGTTTCATAAGGGTGTCTTAGACCCCAAACAAAGACTTAGGCACAAAATTGTATTTGCTGACCCTAATCAGGTTGGTGGTGGTATGGGTAAGTGAGATGATGGGATGAAATAAAGAAAGGGTGAATTTATGAGGGGGGCATTACTATGTGCTACTAGGTTACCTATGGGGTGCTCTTAGAGAAACTGAAACATACATTCCACTGAAGGATGATGAGCTCAGTTATTTATTCACTGACCCCTCAACTAACTACTTGTCTGAAGGTCATGCCTACTGTCGTCACCCTCATCTTCTTCAGAGAACGCTCTCAGGCAGACAGGAAGGCAGGAACTATGCGTAAGGGAGTCCGCAGGTGACCTCTAGGGTGGGTGAAGTGATTTCAATGACCACCTCACAGGGGAAGTTTTTAGTGTAGAGCCAGCTCGCTTCAAGGCTATTTCAGAGAGGCTGCCTTCTTCGCTGTTTCCCACAGTTTTCTTGAACCCAAGAACTGTAATTGGGCATAATTACAAAGCTCATACCAGGATATTAGTGTATGCCTTCTTTTACCACAGCACAGAACAAAGACAACTACACCGCTTGACAGGTAGAATAAGGCCCTGAAGTAAGCTCCAGTGGCCTCTGGGGAAGCCTCCTCTTAGTCTGACCTTGGAGTTAGTGGAAAATTAGGGCAAAGTTATTTTGTTATGAATTTTGTGGAAGACTTACTACTGACTCAACTCTTGCCTGGACTTGGACATGTGTCCAAGGGAAGCCCTATTTACTCAAAGACTCCAGCCCAGTTCAGTCCAGGTCCTCACATGGTAGGTGCATAATAAATGCATATCTAACTGCCTCTGAGTCTATCTCTACAAGGCCATGTCAGAAGCAGCAGGCTCACAGCAAAAACACTGATGTTTTAAATACTTAGTGACAATAGGAATGATTTGTGACAATAAAACACCTAGTTCTTTGATAGATGAGGTTTGATGATTCTAATTTCCAGAATATGAAATTAGGGTTCCTTTATTTTCACAACGAGATGAGAATTTCTAAAGCGTTGTGCTGCCAAGTTTTAGCTTAGATTTTAAAACACCTTTATCACAAATTTTAGCAGAGCATAGCCTTTTTAGGATGTAGAGAGCTGATTCAGCCCTCCCTCCCAAAGAAGAGTAGATGAAAAGGAAAGTGTGTGTGTGTGTGTGTGTGTGTGTGTGAGAGAGAGAGAGAGAGAGTGTGAGAGAGAGAGAGAGAAAGAGAGATATTAATTTCCTTTCCTAGTAAGTATTGTACTTGCAGGACCATAGGCATATCTTCATTCATGGAATACGTATGTTTACCTTTAGACAAGAGAAACCAGGAAGTGCGATTTCTCCCTGGCTTGCTTTCCTGTGGTGTCTCTGCACTCTCTCTCCCCATGTCTCTGATTCCCGGACCATCTCTTTCTGTCACAGTCTGTTTATCAGCCTGTCACTCTTTTTGCTGCTCCTCTTGATCTCTTTCTCCTCCGCTGCATTGTTTTTCTCTGCCAGCCTGTCTTCTGGCATCTGTCTTTCTGCAGTTTATTTATCTTCTGTTTTCATCCTCTTCTGTTCTTGGTCTCCACCCAACCCCCATGTCACCTCTTCTCACTTCCCCTGTCTAAACAACAATCACACACACACACACACACACACACAATTTCTTTAATACAAAGACAGTTTAAATTTTATTAGAAGGGAAATAAATATATTCAACTTACCTCCCCTTTATAAAGCAAACAAACAAACAAAAAATAAGGGGCGGAAATTATGAATAATCTTACAACTTCCTTCTGTGTCACTGGGGAAGGCCCTGTGAGTACCAGCAGAAAGAGAATGACTGTTCCGGCTCTTCACCTGTGTGCTCCCTTAACCAAAACGAATCTCACTTCTTGTTTCTGTTGCTCTGCTTTCTCTTGCATCTTTTTCTGGTGAGGAGTGCGGCACACCTGGCAATGCTCAAAGGCTCCTTTCCCCTGTGCTCTCAGGGGTCACTTCTGGTGGTATATGAAGATGGGACACATACCATAAGGGTGCCTGGGATTGAGGCTGGTCAGTAAGTGCCCTACCCCTATACAACTGCTCCAGCTCCCCTGTCTCACATCTTTCTAAGCAATTTTCATCCCATAAAATCTATCTTGTTTCACAGAAAAACAAAAGAATTGGTCCTCACCTGGCCTTTGCTGGCTACTTATTCAGAGTCTGGTTTTCTGTGCATGCTCACACTTCCTTGCTAGCCAAAAGCCATCAGTGACAGGACTCTGCAGGGACATCCAAGAAGTTTTTATTTTCTTTCTTTCTTTCTTTCTTTCTTTCTTTCTTTCTTTCTTTCTTTCTTTCTTTCTTTCTTTCTTTCTTTCTTTCTTTCTTTCTTTCTTTCTTTCTTTCTTTCTTTCTTTCTTTCTTTCTTTCTTTCTTTCTTTCTTTCTTTCTTTCTTTCTTTCTTTCTTTCTTTTCTTTCTTTCTTTCTTTCTTTCTTTCTTTCTTTCTTTCTTTCTTCCTTCTTCTTTCTCTTCTTCCCCTCCCCTCCTCCTTCCTCCTCTTCCTCCCTTCCTTCTCTCTCTCTCTTTCTCTCTCTCTCTTTCTTTCTTTCTTTCTTTCTTTCTTTCTTTCTTTCTTTCTTTCTTTCTTTCTTTCTTTTCTCTCTTTCTTTCTTTCTTTCTTTCTTTCTTTCTTTCTTTCTTTCTTTCTTTCTTTCTTTCTTTCTCTCTTTCTCTCTCTCTTTCTTTCTTTCTTTCTTTCTTTCTTTCTTTCTTCTTTCCTTCTTTCTTTTTGGGTCACACCTGGCAACACTCAGGGGTTACTCCTTGCTCTGCACTCAGGAATTACTCCTGGCAGTGCTCGGGGGACCATATGGGATGCCAAAGATTGAACCAATCGGCCGTGAGCAAGGCAAACGCCCTCCCCGCTGTTCTATCCCTCTGCCCCCCCACGGAAGTTTCTTGAGCAGCTAGGGAGTGTCTTCCCTCCATCGTGTTCTGCAGATTCCTAGTATAAATTCGATAGTTGGTTGGGGGCAACAATAGGGCAAATAAAAAACTGACTTCAATGAGTTGTGTTCAATGACGTGTGTTCCCCCTTCCTGCTGGTTTCCATTTAAGTTCAAACTAACTCAAAGAAGGGGCAGGCAAATTCCTTCTTCCCTTGATGCTTCGCTTTTCTCCACTGGAAGATGAGGATGCTGCCACGGTGGAAGGGCCATTGTGACCATGTGATACGTGATGGACTTGAGTGCCCAGCACAGTGCCCACAGGTCCCCAGCAGGTACAGGAGGGAGGGGCACGGCCGCTGCCACACACCACTCCACAGAGTGATAAACGAACTGACAGGAGTCTGCTTTGCAGAAAGGACCAGGCATTACATCATGTTTACTCTTGTTATTAGAAGATTATTTTAATAGCTAACATTTATTGAGCACTTACAATAACACATTAAAAAACCTTGCTGAGGTGGGAGGTTTATCTCTCTTTTTACAGATGAGACCATGAAGGCTTAGAGAGGTTAAATGATGACCGAGTCATACATAGAGAACAATAAAGCTTATTTATGCTATACTTGCCATGTGCCTAGCACTGCTCTAAGGCTAGTGCAGCCTCTATTTTGTTCAATTTTCATAACTTCATGAGGCAGTAATTAGCTTCATCACCCCCACCCCTCCAGATGTGAAAACTGAAATCCAGAAGCTCACCTATCTGGAGGCAAGGTTGGTCCGGTGCCAAAACTTGTTCTCAAAACTTCTTGCTGTCCTGCCTTACAGTTTCTAAGCACTCACGCTGCTCATTGTGCCAATGGCGAGGAGCCATTTAACACCATGCCCTTCAAGGGGGAGCAGTGCCGTTACATAGGTTTTGTGTGTGGGCATATGTGCATGCGTTTTTGTGCACATACGTATGTGCCTGTGTGTACAGTGCATGTCTATGTGTCTGTGTGTGCGTGTGGGTTCTTGGTGCTGGGAGCAGCAGGTATTCCCGCCCAATACCATCAGGGAACACAAAGGGTTGTTGCTCTTTCTCTCATTCTCATCACTTTCTGCTCTCTTCCTTTCTTTCCTCCCTAGCCAAGTGCTCCTACTCCACCCCCTTTTTTTCCCTTCTCTTTCCTTTCCTTAACCTCCTCCAGTTCCTTTTTTTCTTCTTCTTCTTCTGTCTTTTGGGTCACACTCTGCGATGCTTGGGGGTTACTCCTGGCTCTGCACTCAGGAATTACTCCTGGCAGTGCTCTGGGCACTATATGGGATGCTGGAGATCGAACTCAGGTTGGTCAGGTGGAAGACCAAGGCCTACTGCTGGACTATCTCTCCAGACGCTCTTCCTTTTCCGGGGAGGAGTCACTGCTCAAGCATCACTCAGGGACCCATAGTTCTACTCTCAGGCCCCATGACGCAGTGTGGAGGCTAAGTGGTGCTGAGAAAAACATGAGGTTCCAGGGGTTGAACTTTAGGCCCTGGGTGCTGGGCAAGGGCCCCTCACCTCTGACCAATCTCCCCAGCCTCCGCCCACGTCCTTCTTCCTGTCTCTTTCCTCATTTTCTTTCTGTCCCATCCATGTCCCCTCTTGGAGTCTCCCTTCCCCCCTCTCCTGCTCCTCCTTAGCCTCTCCTGTCTTCCTAGCCCCTTCTCCTCCCCCTCCTTCACAACTCTGGGCCTAAAGAGCAGCGCTGCCTGCTGTTGCCATGGAAACACCTCAGCCTGCTTTGCAGCCTTTTCCTGGCTCTCTGCCGGCCCAGGACCAATAGGAGAGGCCTGATCGAGTGGCCCCAGCACTTCCTCCTTCTCCTCTTCAGAGAAACATTGGAAACCTTTTGCATTCTGCAAAGGAGACAGCTGAGCCCTCTGTCCCTGCAGAAATACTGATACCAAGACTCCTGGCAGGTTGGGACTTGGGCTTGGGCCACAGACATTCAGTCACTGAATCCTGGGAAGACTCTGCAGGAGCCTCAGGGCACAACCCAGGGGAAAGAGTTTCCTCCTGACCTCGACTAGGGTCTCTGCAGTTTGTGCCCAAGCACAGTTTGCGTCAAAAGCTTGGTGACCCAAAGTGCAATTTGTTGGGTTCCTCAAATTGGTGAAGGCTATCCTGGCCGGAATTTAGGGGAACTAGTCTTGGCTCCACTCTTTCTGGGTGACTGGGAGCCTTACTCTGTGTCTGTCCTGTGGAGGTGCTCAAGGCTCATCCTTCAGTGTCTCCAGGATGCTGGGGGACCCAGTGCAGAGGACGCAGGGGTCTCCAGCTTCAGCCTCTAGCCTTCCGGCAGCAAAGTTCTCAGTGGGTTTCACACCTCTCCGGGAAAATCAGCTTGAATCTGGGCTTGCTCTCTCGTGGGCTTGCTGGAACCACCCACCGCCTTTTCCCATAATGGAAATAAAATGCAAAAGCCCTCGGCCATGTTTCTTTCTTTCCTCATGCCCCACCATCCTCTGTGGCTTCATTATTTTAATTTTAATTTAGAGAACATATTTTAAGTCTCCAATTATTGGACAAACACAGCAGGCTGGTAGAAAGCCCCATCTTTACCACCAAATGGCTTACTGCTCTGCAAGTCTGTGAGCTTGGATGATTGTCTTCTTTGCCTAGTCCATCAGAATGGAGCTTGCCTGGTCTGTTCCTCTACCTCTGGGACCATGTCTATGTTATTCGGCTGTTCTGTGGCAACAATATCCAAGCCTGTCTGCCAAATCTCAGCGGCTTACACAAGCAAGCACTTATTTTCTGCTCACTTTAAGTAAGAACTGCTGGTCAGCAGTAGCTATGCTGGACACTTCTGGACTCTTAGGGGGCTTAACTCAGCTCCACACATCTCCTTTTTATTCCAGAATCCTGAGTGAAAGGGAAGCCCCAGGTGCATTTGCAGTATGTTGTCTCCGTGGCAGAAGGCAGAAACACGGAAAAAGAACAAGCCCCGCTCCCTTCCCAAGGCTCTGGTCATGTGATCTGCTGGCATACTAATGGGCACGGCAAGTCACGTGGCACAGTCTCAAGTCTGAGATAAAAAGTAGCACTGGCCCACAGGCAAGACAAGGACAGGGTGGAGAAGATCATTATGAACAGAGTCTACAAGGTCTAAACAGTCCCAGGCTACAGTTAGCCTTTCACTTGAGCCAGACTAGCTTTGAACTATTACCTGGAACAACAAAAATGTATATAAATCTGAAGTCAGTCAGATATGGCTTGAAATCTGAGTTCCCCTGCTTTACACTATGAAACCTCAGGTTATTTGGTCAGCTCTGTAAGCCAAGGGGGATTTAATAACATGGATTTCACAAGTTGTTCTGGAGTTAAAATAGGATTATACTATTGTAGGCATGCAATGGATCTCAGCTAGTGCTATTATATTATTAATTATATACTAAGTGAATAGCTTCTTTTTCATGAAATTGAAATAACTGAAATATAACCCAGTTCTTTACTTCTTTTTTTCTATTTACCCAATCTGTGTCATAATTCTTGATTAGGTGATTTGAGGAATCAATAGTAAAAGCTAAAGCTAATATGATGTGTGAACTAATGGCACTATGGTAAGGAACTGCCTGCTGGATATAATACCAATATATTTAATCATAAAACATGGAAAGTGATATTAGTGTCCACACTTTTCAAGATGACAGAAGTAAGATAGACTTGTATCACTTGTATCACTTATCTTCCCGTTGTTCATCGATTTGTTTGAGCAGGTGCCAGTAATGTCTCCATTCATTGGGAATGAGGTCCATTATTGTTACTGTTTTTGGCATATCGAATACATCACGGGTAGCTTGCCAGTCTCTGCTGTGGCTCTGGGTTCATCCCATGGGGCCCAGTCTTTTCTATGTTAGACCATCAACCATCCAGGGATGATGGGGCAGAGCCCTGAGTATAGACAAGCCTGTCTCCTGTCTGCCACTTGCTTAAACAACCAGGCACCTCAGCCACACCTGCAATACCTTCAGGACCATATAGAGTTTTGGAGTTGGAACTCAGGTTGACTCAGGCAAGGTAAGCACCACTACCCACTGCACTCTGTCTGGGCCCCTTGTCACATTTTTGGGGGTGTAGCCACACCTGGTGATGCTTAGGGCTTACTCTAGGCTTTCTGCTCAGGGCTCACTCCTAGCTCTGCTCAGGGACCTTGTAGGGTGCCAGTTATCGAATTTGTCAGCTTCCTACAAAGCAACAAACCACCTTCCATGTTGTACTCTGGTCCCTATTAAACATTGTAGTAGGCCCACACCCATTACCCATCAATTCTCTGGAAACTTCAGGCCCATCCCCTGCTTTTGAAACCCTTGGTATTTAGCTGAGTGGTATAGTACTGGGTTGGGCACCAGGGCTATACCTGGAGGTGCTTGGGGTACCATGTAGTAATGGGAATGAACTCAGGGCCTTGCACACTGGATCTATACTGTATATAAGGCATATTCCACCAATAGTAATTCAGTGAGATACACAGAGGAGGCTAATAGGTATCATTTCAGTAGCCATATAGTTTGCTAATGGCAGACCCAAGATTTGATCTCAAGAAGCCTTTAACCATGTGTTAAGGCATATATCAGTCTGGGTGATGGTCAAAGACCTTGGTGAAGATCTATGTGACTAGAATTGATACTTAGATTGTTGAGTTGCAAGTAATTTGGAAAGTGACCTAGACTTAGGATCTATTTGGAGATAAAATAAAGGAATTATTGGAAGCAAGAGAAAGAGACATAATTGTAGGATAATTCCCAGTCAACTTAAATGGAAAATAAATTCCAGAGTGGTAGTGAGTGGATTTCCTAGAGTAGACAATGGCTTTTTTTCTTTTACTTCATTCAGAAGCCCAGTGTTAGTTTCCAACTGAGCCAGTTACCCATTAGATGAAAAAATCTTTGAAATGCCAATATCTGAAAATACTATGGTCCCTCTGTCTCTTTTGCCCACAAAAGTATGATGGGAACATCTCCAGGAAGCATCTGCATTGATCTTTTCTAGGAAAGAGGAGACATTGTCATCCTAACAGACTCACAGTAGGTGATTTACTGAGACTGGTCCCCACTTCCATACCCCAGGATAAAGTCCGTGGGGATGTTCTGAACATCTCCATCTTCCCAACAGCAAAAGTCCTATAGCTCATTGGCATCAACCCACTCACTGTCTCTTGCTGCTTGCTCTGCCTCTTTGTTCACTCAGTTCCTCACCGTTGACTTCAATTCCATACCCCCACATTCAACTCTCAAATAAAGTTAAAGGGTCATCTGGATTTTATTTGGTGTTTCATGGTTGTAGTTTTGGATCTACCTTCTGATACATTCACTAGTATTGTCCTGCTTGCCCGGGTTGACCTTGACTCCTCTCTGGCTATTCTACTCCATCTTAAGTCAGGAAGCATCATGGAGTTCTCTGACATTTCTCTTGGTAATTGGTAATTTGGAGAATAGGACCTGGGAATTATGTAACCAGTTAGGGAATTAGCTAGAATTCCTTGAATTTGGACTCACCATCCGTGAATTTGAGAACATAACTGTGTCCATCTTCACTCCTACTTCCAGACTTAACAATTACTTAGTGGAAAATAATCATCTAATTATTTTCAGGGCAGATATTTCCTTTCTCTTTGATGAGTAAACCCAGTCTTCAAAAAATATGTGGCCAGAGCAATAGCACAGTGGCTAGGGCATTTGCCACCCATGTGGCTGACCTGGGTTCGATCCCGGCATCTCATATGGTCCCCCAAGCTCTACCTGGAGTAATTCCTGAGCACAGAGCAAGTAGTAACCCCTGAGCATTGCTGGATATGACACAAAAAGCAAGAAAAGAAAACCGTTTATACTTGCTTCTGTTCCATACCCCACAGACTTTCAGTCAATGGGGACCGGCCTAGAAGGCCAGCAGAAGCCTCTGGCTCACTAGTCAGTAGGGTTTTAAGTTTTCACTTGCCCTTATGACTGGTATCCCAGTGGAATTTAGACGCTGGGTACCTAGAGATACATATGCTTTTCTGGCCTGGAACTTGAGTATAACTTTTTTGTGTCTGGGACTAGTATGCAGCCTCATGCAAGTCTATGTACAACCTTGTTCATGTTTCATATATCTTGATCATATGTACTTTAGATCTGAGAAATTACACATCATCTCCATGACCTGATCTTAATTCTTCTTCTTCTTCTTCTTTTTTTTTTTTTTTGCTTTTTGGGTCACACCCAGCGGCGATGCTCAGGGGTTACTCCTGGCTCTGCACTCAGGAATTACTCCTGGCTGTGCTCAGGGGACCATATGGGATGCCGGGATCGAACTCGGGCCGGCACAGGCCGGCCGAGAGCAAGGCAAACGCCCCTACCCACTGGGCTATCGCTACAGCCCCGATCTGATCTTAATTCCTGCTGGTACTCATGCTAAACTCCCCTTAGGTCTCTCAGATCTTAGCTTCCAGAAAGCACCTTTGTCTAAAGCCTCAGAGATGTGGGTTATGAAATCATCTGAAGCAGGCTGCATCTGACTGCACTTCCGATTGCATATTTTGGGCTGCTAGCCTTTCTTTCAGGGTTCATTCTTTCACTCTGTGCCATTTTTCCAAGAATAGTTTCAGTAAGATCTTTACTTCCGTGTAGGTTTTTGGGATTCATCATGGACATACCCCAGAATCTAGTTTCATCATCTCCTTAGATGAGACCTTTTTGACTATTAAATTGTCAAATTTAACAAGAATGAGACATCAAGTTTTATCCATCATATTGGGGAAAATGAACATGATTGACAGTGCTTAGAAAGGAAACAGATTCTCTCAGACAGCATTTGTAGGAGTGTACATTAGCACACCTTTTGCTCTTGGGAAGCAGCTTGAAAATATGCATCAAAATTTCAACCTCAATTTTCCTTCTAGAAATTTATCAGGGGGTTAATTGGGAAAATTTTCTAAGGTATATATGTAGGAGAGTGTTCCTTTCAATGTTCTTTCTAATAGGGAAAATGATATAAAATTTGTTAAATAACTTATGTGATATCCATACACAGAAATACAGAACAGCTGCTAAAAGAGCATTATGGATTATGGAGTAGCGTGCATTGATATGGAAAGATGTCCATACCATACTGCTGAGTAAAGAAGCAATTTATGCAATAGCTTTTCTAAGGCAATTGCTGTAAATGGATTGTGTGTGTATGTGTGTGTGTATGTGTGTGTGTATGTGTGTGTGCTTCAGGGAGCTCACACTCTAGTGGAATAGTAGACACAAATACAAAAATGACCACTATGTAAATGACCTGTGTATGAGTCATTAGGAGAAATCCAGAGAGACCCAGAAAGATCATTAATGGGACTTTACAAAGAGAGCTAAGTTGAGTTCTGCGGGCTGGAAGATATGTTGGTAGAGGGTACAGAGAGCTAAGTGGATCTGTTTTTCAAATTATCGCCCTGACACAGGCCCAGTGAACCTCCTGAGCTAACCACTGAGATCACTGACCACAGTCATACAGAATGCAGAAAAAAATAGAAGTTCCATGTGTGGGCTGTTGGGCAAAAGGTAGATTTGGTGGGAGCAATAGGCTTCAGTCCAATACAGCTTGTATGAAGCACAGGGAGGTCCCACATTCTCCAAATGACTTTCCAAGTTCTCCTTTCCTTGCCTATCCTGCTGTGCCCTACAGCAAAATGACACTTAGTCACACAATTCATTCTATAGTTAAACTTGCACTTTATTAAAATTGCTCTGAATAACTCTGGGGGGAAAATTGTATCCGTCTCCATTCATCTTCAATGGCTTTTACACCTCACTCGACACAACTGTCTCCTTTGATTAAATCTCCATTAGGACTCTGTTCCATATTCAGCAGCTCTGTAAGCCAATTAACCCACCATTCCATAGGTTAGGACAAAGAGCAGGGCTTCTTCAGTGAGAGAAAAAAAGAGAGGAAGGGAGGCAGAAAGAATTAAAAAGGGAAGAGAAACCTATTTCCTCTGCTAGGACTGCAGTTAATTGGTGTTTATCATCGTACTCTCATTTCTCCATATTTAATCTAAAGAAGATGGCAGAGATGTTGCTAGCAAGATGCAAAGTCAGGCTTGGAAAATCTGAGCTTGGCTGATCTATCATGCCAGACTTCAGAAAGCAGCTGCCAATTTCCTGAATCCATATACCTCTCAACCCTTTCCCTCCCTGCTCAGTCGGAATCCCCAAAGACACTTACCCCCAAGTTTAGCCCATTAAAAGTTGCCCAGGTCTCTAAGTTATAAGTTCAGTCTTGGTGAGCTTCAGTTTAGTCTACTCTTGGCCAGTACTCTAATCCCTTAGAAGACTGTGTACCTATAAGTCTCTGACTCTTATGCTGCTATTTGGGAAGTGGGGTGTGAGGAAAGAGACACCCTGTCTTCTGTCTAGTTTTTCTAGGTGTTTTCCCTAGAAGGGCATAGTTTTCTGTTCTAGGAAAGCATCTGTGTACAATTTGATATTGCCAGAAGTTGAAGAGTCCAGTTTATTCTCAGTACCTCACTACTGCCTGAACACTATGCATTTGGTACCCTGCATGACTCAACAACATGGGTTCATGACGAGATGGAGTGACTTCGAACAGGAATTCATGTCAAAGTTTGCAAAGAGTTCATGTTCATGATAAATACTAGATGACTCAAAAGACAAAGGAAGAAGTAGAAGTTAATCCAAGCTCATAAACAAAAGAACAAGGTGATGGAGACTGAATCTGTCAGCTGCTTGGAATGTCTCCATGCAGCAGGCTGTCTGAAGTTCTGATCCTCCAGCAAGTGGCCAAGGGAAGAGGCATTCGTGTATTTTGAATGAAAGTGAAGGATTAAAGAGTCATAGGTCCTGCCTGGGGGTGGCTGCTAGCATGTGGTTGTATTTCCCTGAGACTCCATAAAGGGGTTCTGGAATTTTTCAGTTTAGTTCTCAGACCCCATGATAGAAGGCCAGCAATGTTTTTAGTCTTGCAGGAACTTTTCTCCGACAACTGCCCAGCCTGTTTGTTGTGAGGTCTTTTAATCTATACACATTTGCCCTCAGAGGCCAGGTTTGTTCTTGACTTGCTGGTTACCTCTGTCCTGCCCTTACTTCTTCTCTGAATCAGGGCTCTCTAGGCCTGGATCTTGTTGGCACTTGATAAATTGTGCATGACCCTTTTCTTTGGGTCTAGGTATTTTTATCCCTTTACTCCTTTCCATCTTAGTGCAAGCTCTCTCCTTCCTTGGCAGATTGGATGGAGTCTAGATATTGTGCACCACCAGCTGTGGCTCAAGTCAGCATCCACCTGGGACTTGTTTTTCTTCTGATGCAGCCCATGAAATCAGCAGGCTCAGAAGCATCATGAATATAAGCAAACTTCTCGAATGAAGACATTGGCTCCAGGATGAATCTGCCTATTGATGAACTTTCCTGACTCACATACTTGACTTTTCATCTCAGCTCTGTTGGACTATTGCTGTAGGAGTCAGTCATCCCTTTGAGCCCCAGTCTTCTGGTGTAAAATGGGAAGAGCACCATCTGTTTTCAAGAGTTTGGAGAGGTTCACACAAGATTATATACATTATCTGCCATTCAACCAGTATTTGATCTCTGAGCACCTGTATGGTGGAGGTAGCAGAAAGACTTAAAACCAATATTATTATAAATGCTTGGGAAGATTGAGATCATCAGTGCAGGTGTAAGGGGTAAGAATTTTCCAATATTATAATTGCACTCAGAGTCAGAGTCAAAGTCATTGGAGTGTGGGCTATAGTTGACATTCAGAGTATCACTTTTTTAGCAATCCTTCCTTCTACACAACAAAATTATTTTTAGTGAGAAACACAAAATGAAGCAAATAACAAGAGTGGCCACAAAGGAAATGCTGACAGTGAAACTTTTCTTTCATTAAACTTTATATAAACAACCCCAGCCGTCAAAAAATATATATACAACCCAGAGTACTGAATAAAAGAAAAAGGATAAAAGAACAGAATGATGTTTTTTTCAATGTTGGTGCAGTTTTTGAGAAACTGGAAAACAGGATTTTATCTTGCATTGCAGTAATAATTAAGAGTCTTGCAGTTTTATTTTCCTGATCAATTATTTAGCTCAAAAACAATGAACAATTTTTAAAAGGATGAATTTTGCTTTTAAAGGTATTATTCCAATTCAACATAGATGAACTAAAAATTGTACTGACCAAACCAAAAATATTACACCTTGAGGTTTTTACTGCTTTACATTTTAAATGCAAATGCAGCTTCAAGTTGTCACGTAAAATGTCAGTCTTGAAGCACCTCACTTTTTTTTTTATCTTTACTATTTTTATGCTTAGTTTAAAAAATCTACGTTTAAACAAAGGGATATATAGGACTTCGAGGTTAGAGATATGAACTGTGCTTGTAGCAGGCTGGAATGAATCCAACCTTTAAAAACTGGCTAGGAATGAAAACATGTAGCTGAATTTGCTTGTGTTGGAGGCCAACTGTGTAAGTGATATTTCTCCAAATTAATACCCATGCAGACCACAGTGCTTATAAAAAGAGAAGAAATACAAATGGGTAAGCCATAAAATTGCTTGTTTTCTAAATAATACATGTAAATGGGAACTTCTCACAGAGATAGCATCATTATTAAAACTCAACAGTAACCCTAGTCATTTTAGAACTCCACCACCACAAACTTATGCAAAGGAGTGTCACACCTCCTCTTCTGCTTACAATTGCTTGCAAATGGCGGCAGTTTGAAGCAGATTGACTTTTAGTTCTGTTCACTATTGTTTTTGACTTCTCCATAGACTCAGTTCCCTCTTGTTGTCTACCTGGGCATTCTGCCCTGCTCATGCAGACTTTGATGCGGTCTGATTAGACAAGGGTCCTGATGAAAAGAATAATAGGAAGGAAGAGCGTGCCAACTGTCAGAGAACTCCCAGATGGAGTGGCTGCCCCAGAAGGTTATAAATCTGTCACAGAAGGTGCTCAAGCATAAGATGACCTTTCAGGTCTTTCCAACTTGGGCACTCTGTGACTTCAAGAATTAGGAGTGGCAGAGCCATGCAGTCCTTGGGAGAGTTGGGGACTTAGCTTTGTCCTAGGCTTGTGTCCTAAACTCCTCCTGCTAGGCACAACTCTAAGCTTTTAGACATGGCTCCACCTTCATTCCTAACCTTGGCTTTTGTTAGTAACTCTTTGGACACTAGACAATCCTGGTCAGGGTGAATGGGACAAGACAGAGTGCCCTGCAGGACTGTCAGGAGGAGAACAGTAAGTGGAAGGGCTTGAGTGGGGAGCTTCCTCTCCAGACTTTAGACTTCCACTGGTCTGGACTTAAGCCTCCAAGGTTCAGCCTCCAGAAGGCTGGTGTGTCTCCCCTGCAGTTTGCACTTGGGACTGTAACACAATTTTGGAGAAGTAGTATCAGCCCTAGATCCCTGTCATCCTCTAATCCCCCATGCGAGGCTCCCCACTATCTCTCAAGCACAGGGTGCATTATTAATGGATTATGCTTTCAGCAAGTAAAGGTCATTTTTTAATGTTCTTAATGATTCCAACCTGGATTTTCCTTTTCAGAGACAGTGCTTTCCATGCTTTGACTGTGACTAGCAGCAGCTATAGAATGCATCACAGCCAAGGGAGGTACCCAAACGTGCCTGTCTCCTGCTGCAGAAATACATCCACCTGTGTATTTCAACTCCACCAGTATTTGCTGACCCTGCAGTTGTGCACAGGCAATGTTAGACATCTGAAACCCAGAGAGATGGACGCAGCCTCTGTACTAAAGACACTGTGGACTGCCAGAGACAGACAGCCCAGGAACCAAAAACATCCCCAGAAAGCAAGCTGATATACTCACTCATATAAGAGCTCAGTGGATTGGTGAAGTTGACTTTACTCATTGAAGGAAATGAATTGGATTCTGGGTAGAGTCAGTGAAAGATACTGGGATATCTCTGAGAAGCTTAAAAAGTTGTAGATGTCCAAGATTAGTTGAAATTGGTCACTTTGGATAAGAGCTGAGTGCTGAAAGTAGGTAAAGGACAAACAGACAACTTTTCAGCACCTGTAATGAAACCAATAATGTCAAAAAGGAGAGAGAAGGAGAGAGTGAGGAGAGGAGAGAGATGAGAGAGAAAGAGAGAGAAGTGGTAAAGTGCCTAGTATAGAAGCAGGTGGTTGTGGGGCAGGAAGGAAACTGAGGATATTGATGGTGGGAAATATACACTGGTAAAGGGACAGATGTTGGAACATTGTATTACTGAAACCCAATCATGAACAACTTTGTAACTGTGTATCTCATGGTGATTCAATAAAAAATTTAAAAAAAGATGTTGATGTCCAAGTCCAAGGGACAGAATAGCTCTGGGGAGCTCAATGATGGGAGTTCAGGAGTTCTTCTCTAGGTTTCAATTTATGGACTCTCTTCTAATGGCACCCCAACCCCACTTCCATCAAGTCCCCGTGGCATTCAATTAAAATTCAATATCCGGACTGAACATATCTCAATGGGCTGAGATACTAAACACTGCCAAGAGTGATCTCTGAGCACAAAACCAGGAATAACACAGAATTTGAGGGCTTGGCCCCAAAATAAACAAAATCATCATCATCATTATCATCATCATCATCATCATTATCATCATCATCATCATCATCATCATCATCATCATCATCTAATTTCCAGAAGAAGGAGTTTGATTATCCCAGTGAGGCTCAGATATTCTCTCTGGGAATGCTCCCTTGAGAAAGTATCATCATTATAAACAAGCAGTCACTACAAATGAAAAAAAGTAGTAACCAATGTTCTCTGCAGGATCAGAAAACGCTGTTGAGGTTTCCGCACTTAACACTGAACCTTGAAGAACTGGTCCAAAAGGAATGGCAAGTGCAAACTCCCAGAGGAATGAGAGGTGGTGGTAGATACCTAGAAGTACACATGTTTATATTAGCGGTATTATTGTTGCAGATAGGATAGGTCTAAGTCTTGTGCTGTGCTGTGAACTGTGTTGAGTGGTTCCAGATTCTGCCAGCCTCATTGAAAACTGGCCACTGAGCTTGCAATTCAATGTTGGGAAGAAGTAAAGATAAGAACTAAGAGTAAAGAGCAAAGATAAGAAGCTCTCTGTTATGGAAGGGAGGGGTGAGAGAGAGAGTGAGAGAGAGAGGGAGAGAGAGAGGGAGAGAGAGAAAGTATACCATAGTACAATTGTTGTCTAGGGGTGTTGCAGGTTCTCAATAGCACTATCTTGGACCACAACTCTATGACTAATGAGTCAAGGAATATACCATCTGTTTATCTCACAGTTGCCAAATTGAGTTAGGATATCATTACATCTCTAGATAATATTTTGAGAGAAGTGTCTGGTATTTCATTGGTCTGCAATGTGACTCTGGGCATATTTCACATTTGGAATCTACAGGCTCTGCTCCTGACTCAGAGACCTTGGAGGTTGTTGATAATTTCTTTGCCCACAAGGACTGTTCACATTTTCTGTCTGAGGAAGATTGTTGACTCTTTCCTTGCCTCGACCTGGGAAGAATTGTAAACAAGAGCACTGACTCTGTCTGATGCGTAATTTGCAGAGTGTGCTAGATTTTAAGGAAGCAGTGATAGACTTTGTAAGGTGATTTAAGATGAAGTGTCTCCTGGCAATTGACAAAGGAGCATTGAGGAATCCTCTTTACTCCCATGTGCTTCAAAGTATAGACTCTTAAGTCAGAGTGCCTGGGCCTGGCTCCTGCTCCACTAATCACTAATATTGAAGCCTTGAATTTTAATTCCTTAGCTAAATTTTTTCAAATTAATTTCCTCAACTGTGTGTGGGGCTAATTTATCCCATAGAATGGTGGTGGAGAGTGAATAAAAGGATACAAGTCAACGTTTTGTAGCAGTGCCTGGAACATATTAAGTGCTCATTAAATGTTATTTATTATTTAATAATGGGACAAAGTCTGGGAATTGTAGAAAGTCTGAGAATAGTTAGAACTCATTTCCTGTATGCCAGGTTCTCCTAAGTCATCCACAGGCCAGAGACTTGTATGAAGAAAATAAGAACCTTTAATTATTTTAGTTATTACTTTTTTTAGTATTATAACTCAGTTCTATTTATTCCAGGGATACAAGGTTGGTTCAATGTATACAAGTCATTTAGTGTCATGGATCATTTTAACAAAAGGAAAGAAAAATCATTGAATATAGAGAAATGTTTCAACAATATTCAACATTCTTCTGTGATTAAAAATAATAAGTAAAACAAGGGTAGAAGGAATATACCTCAACACAGTAAAGTCAACATATGGTTAATCCAAATGTAAGATCGTACTACTGGTGAAAAAATGAAAACATTTCTTCTAAAAGCTTTCTTGTTTGTAGAGTCACTTCTAAAATCTCTGAACTCTGACACTGATAGTGTCACACTTCTGATTCTTATTAAAGGGCAACCAAACTTTACTGTAGTGACTGGACACTTCTACTTTTGAAATTTGTTCCTATCTTATTTGTCCTGGGCTATTTCCCCCACCTTTTATACTAAAATTTTTAAAGTTTGAGTGTACCAAAATTTATCCAAGTTAAAATTTTAATATCTTTGAAGAAGGATTAGAATAATAGAGATATTTAAAAAAAGGTAAAAAGAAACAGCAAATTGAGTCCAAAGAGTTAGTACTGTGGGTAAGGCATTTGCTTTGCATGTGACCAACCCAGGATCAATCCCTGACATCCACATGGCTCCCAAAAAGTAATTCCTAAGTGCAGAGCCAGGAATAACCACTGAGCATTACCAGGTATACCGCCCTTTCACTATCCCCCACCCTCAAAGTATCACTCTGTGTGTGTGTTTGTGTGTGTATGTGTGTTTGAGAGAAAGAGAGAGTACATGTGGTAAGCACAAATTGACTTGGGTTACTTCTCACTTTGAAAACGACAAAGGAATTAAGCTCTATCAGTATTTAATAAATGGAGTGACTCCATTACATCCACTTACTCATTCATCAGAAAGTTGTGTGTACTGGGGTGTGTGAGGCCTCCAGAGGAAGCTGGTGGGTGTCCCTCACACAGTGGCTGTAAATGCCGCTCTCCCTCACTCCCGTCAGTTTTCTGAGCCATGTAGTGGTTGCAGTATTTTAAGTGGGAGAATCTTCCAATACTCTGTAATGTGAGGGGTGTGATTCTGTGCCACCCAGGGGTTTTCAGGCTAGATTACTAAACTTAATGATGAGAGATATAATTTTCCTATGCAAAAAAGACAAGCTTTCCAGATTTGCTGACCTTTCCAGTGATGACAGGTACCTATTGCTATTAGATAATTTCAAAAACAAGCTTCAGTAATCTGTCCTTTCAAGGTAAAGGTAATATTTATCATAATGAGTGGAAACTCTGAGGCTTGCAAGACCAAGCCCTCGGAGTTGCTCAGGCTATATGACCATACATAGGCTTTGTTTCAGGCTGGGTTACCCTCACTCAGGGTTATGCTTTGTTAATTTTTTTTTTTTTTTTTTCTCTTTTGGGTTGCCTGGCAAGCTACCCATGTCATATTTGATATGCCAAATACCAGTAACAATTATGGACCTCATTCCCATGACCTGACGGAATGGTTTGAGGCTCTTTATGTTCCTGGAGCAAGCAGATGCCCTTGGGCTCTACTAGCATGAGACGGGACATATGGAGATGTTACTGGTGCCTGCTCGAGCAAATCGATGATGAACAGGAAGACAGTGATACAGTGAATGAGTGAAAAAGAAATTGTCTTTTGAGAGAGGGTTACACCCAAGAAAGAGCTTTAAAAATGACTGAAGCGTTTCCACCATATTGTGTCCTTATTGTCTAAGATACTGTCAGTGTGTTACTTGTAAAAGCTGTCAGAGCGGCAATCTCTCAAAATTTGGAAACCATATTTTCTAAAGTATAAAAAATCTTCCAAATAAAGAACCCTAGAGGATGTTGATGTATTTGTTCAAAATATTAAATGCCACAACTTTTGATTTGTTTGCAAAAAAACAACTGATTGATACATAGAACTTGGAAATTTACTCGCCAAATTCCCCTACCTTCTATTGGTAGGTGGATTATAAAAGTGCTGTAATATGCAGGCAGAACAGTCAATATCATGTTATTGCCACGTCTATCTCCATTCCTTTATGACGCTTCTCCTTCTGCCTTTCAAGAAGTTAAACCACGTAAACATACTTTTAACTTTCAACTTGCTCTTAAAAATCAAAAAACATTCAACTAAGGTTTTATATATTAAAGAATTTTACAGTAAGTAATTACATCACTCTTTTAAATTTTATTTCTATATAAAATATATTTCTATTTTAAGCATTTTATTCTTGAATTGTTTTATGCTTGTGTAAACATGCCTGAATTAGGCAGGAGGAGAGGAGGGCCCTTGAAAATAAATTTCAGGAAAACTTACAATCAAAATGTAGTCTGCAAAGGAATGTATTTCCCTGCCTAAGTCCAAAGATGAAGATTCAAACCAGTCTTGTGGTGCCTTGGATGTTGCATGTGTGAGGCCTTGGGTTTGATTCCTAGCACACGCACAAAGAAATACACAGTCCATATCTAAGACCAGCCTGAGGCTCCAACTTAAAAGTGACTCAACCCTCAGCCCAGCTCCTGCCCACACAGAATGCACCCCCTCCTCCCCCTCCTCCCACCACCCCCCTCCTCCACCCCCACAGCCAAAAACTTCCACACTCCATAATTGTCGCCATGCTCCTGGCTGAACTCCACACCTCGGGACAAGCCTCATCCAGAAATTAATCTGTTGAAAACTCAGGTATGTGGGGTTTGTGGCTGAAACCCCCAGGCTTTCATGGAGTTGGTAATGGGCTACCTCACCCCATCCCTCTGTACTTCTGGAAGCTTTGACTGACATGCACATGCCCCAAAGCTGCTGCCTAGTTAAAAATTTAACTTGAGCTGTTTCTCCTCATTAAAAAAATTTGACTTCCTAGATACCTACCACACTGATAAACCAGGAGTAGCATACTGGGTTGGATGGAATGCAATGTAGAAGCATCCAATCTCAATTAACAAGATATCAACACAGAAGACCTGTAACAGCATCTTGATAATATACTATACAAAGCCTTAATGGTTTCATTGTGAGATATACAATCTTAACTGACTTTCTTCTGAAGAAGCATTTTTTGATCATTCTTTTAGCAAATTATAACAAGCAATATGAAATAAATCATTGAGGGCCTGCTGTGAGGGCAGACTTAAGGGGTGGTTGGAAAAATTCGAGATAATGGTGGTGGAAAGGTGCAATGGTGGTGGGATTGGGATTGGGATTGGTATACCGAATGTCTGTAGCAAACTGTCATGAACAACTTTGTAAATCACATTGTTTATGTAAGGTGTAAGGGTAAAGTGAAATTTAAAAAAAGAAACAAAACAATAGAAGTAAATAAAATAAAATTGACCCAACCTAAGTCTGAAGACTGGATACCCTCCAGAGACAAGAAGCAAAGACCCTGGAAGAGAAGATCCTGACACAGTCCTTGATAAGGATCTAGCCATGAATCTAGCATCTCCACCTAAGGTAGCTTGGAAACTGTGTATAAAGTCAGCTATTCCTGGGAAAATCCTGAGCACTCCATCCTGGAGTCAGTCACATCCGGATTCAAGGTGCAAATCCTATTTCCAGGTCCATGGGCATAACTTTTCTTAAGGACTTTTATGAGTCTCTCATTCTCTTTCTCTCTCTCTCCTCTCTCTTCCTCTCTCTCTTCCCCATTCCACTCTCATATTTCCTGAACAAAGTTACATAGTTCACTCTTCATCTTCTCCAGTCATTCTTTTCTGCAGCAAAAGACCAGGAATCTAAGTTGAGTCTGGAAGAGACTTCTCTTTGTGTAGAGTATAAGCTCTCCTCAACCTGAGAACCACTGCTCCTTGCCTTGTAGATCAAGTGGATGTCAGATGCAGCTGGTCAGCTGGCTCAGTAAGAAGGCAGAACTTTAATGTATTTTTGTAGGAGCTCCTGTAGACTGCCATCCCTGACCTCCCTGACTACTCCCCCAGACAAGCCTTCCATAGACATTAGCGCTCTAAGTCTGTACAGCTTGTAAGTAAACACTTACTGTTAATCGTGATCATAGATCATGTTATTCAGAACTTCTCCCAGAGATAACATCTCAAAGGGAATTAGAATACGAGTATATCACTGTTTTAGGGAGATACGTTTGGCGTGGAGTGATGTACTGAAGGGTGCTGTGTTAAGGCAGTGCCTAGTCTTTTAAAAAATTGGGAATTCCATGCAAATAATTTGAATTTTCAATTCTTCAAAAATAAGAAGGAAGTCAGGTGAGGCAGGCAGCTCTGGAGAAGTAGAGTCTGTTGCAGTCTGTTTGACAGGGACTCGCATAGCTGAGCACCATCTGGAATAGGTGGTGGTAGATGAGGGAAGGGTTGTCTGCCAGCCAGGCTGTGTGAACCTCGTTGACCGGAAACATGCCACGTGTGTGCATGTACGTGTTTGTGTGTCCATCTGCATGTGATGCAGAGTTGAAGGCAGATACCAGGGACCTTAAAGGAGCCCTTGACATGTCTTCAAATCCAATGAGAAAGATGCCCACCGAAGGATGTTCACAAGGCAGCCCCATGCCCTTGGAGGAAGATCAGTATGTAGAAGTTCTGTGCACAGAGAAGCAGGACTTTAATGTAGCTGCTGCAGCCGCTCTGCTCAGAACCCAAGTGTTTCTTCAGCAATTTTCCTCTTGCCCAGAGCAATGGATGAGGGTTGGGAACAGAACCTGACTGGGGAGAGTGGACAGAAAGAAATCAGGTTTTGATGCTGAATTCTTGGAAATGCTTTTTCTGGAAAGGCTTTTCCTGAAAGGTAAATACGGAGATCTTTATCTTTTGTGTGTGTGTGTTTGTGTGTGTGTGTGTGTGTGTGTGTGTGAGCCAGAAGGAGGAAGCCTAAAGATCAAGAGCCTGCCTTGAGCTGGAATTGGCTCCTTTACTGGCTGACTCACCATCCATTTAGATGCCCCGTGCATGTCCTCTAATGTATGCTACAGTTTTCTCACCTGTAACGGGAGGGACCGGGGCTGTGCTGTGCCTTACTACCCTGTGTTTCACTGTGACATAGGTCTATAACCCTCCCATGATAATAATAGGTTGTGCCTGAGCACTGCCTTTGCTGGAGGTGGATTCTGAGCAGGTGGCTGCCTTATCGCAGCACTGCTCAGAGGGAAGTTCTATTATCTCCATTTTACAGATGAGAATCCAGAGGCTTTAGTAAATTAAACAGTCCCCAGGTCATTGTCTTATTTTGAGCAACTGAAATACTGGTAGGGAACACCAGGGACAGGGGTGACCTGAACTACAGGTAATTGTTTTTCCCCGTTCAGTGGAGAAGGTCCTCCTCTTGCTTTGTAGGCTGCCCATCCTCCCGCAGCCCCTCAGTCACTATTCAGAGGTCTTTTTTTCTGAATCTTTTCTTTTTTTTTTTTTTAATTTTTTTATTATACCACCGTGAAACATACAATTACAAAGGTGTTCATAATTGGTTCTTGGTAATACAGTATTCCAGCACCCATTCCTCCACCAGTGCCCCATTTCCACCACCAATGTACCCCTCCCCCTCCCATCCCCCACCCGCCTTAATAGCAGGTACCCCAGTTTCCTCTCTTTCTCTCTCTATCTCTCTCTCTGTCTCTGCATCTCTCTCCCTCTTATTTTACACATTGTGGCTAGCCCTGCAGATAGTTAGAGTTAATCACTTAAGTCTCTTTGTGTATATTCAGTGGTGAGTTTTAATCTGCCATTACAATTTCCCATATTTATTAAAACACTGGTATCTATATCCTATTAATGAATGCAGTCATTCTATATCTGTCCTTTTCCTTCTGACTAATTTCACTCCAGCATGATAGACTCCATGTCCATCCATTTGCAGGTAAATTTCATAATTTCATCCTTCCTGACAGCCGCATAGTATTCCATAGTGTAGATGAACCACAGTTTCTTTAGCCAGTCCTCTGTTCTCGGGCATTTAGGTTGTTTCCAGATTCTAGCTATAGTGAATAGCGCAGAGATGAATAAAGAAGTACAGATAGTGTTTCTGCTATGTGTTTTTCGGTCTCTAGGGTATATTCCCAGGAGTGCTATTGCTGGATCAAATGGGAGCTCAATATCTAGCTTTCGGAGGAATGTCCATATTGTTTTCCAAAAGGGCTGGACCAGTCGGCACTCCCACCAGCAGTGGATGAGAGTCCCTTTTTCCCCACATCCACGCCAGCACCGGTTGTTCTTGCTGTTTTGGATGTGTGCCAGTCTCTGTGGGGGTGAGATGGTACCTCATTGTTGTTTTGACTTGCATCTCCCTGATGATTAAAGATGAAGAGCACTTTCTCATATGCCTTTTGGCCATTCGAATTTCTTCTTTTTTGGAAGCTTCTGTTCATTTCTTCTCCCCATTTTTTGATGGGGTTGGCTGTTTTCTTCTTGTGGAGTGCTACCAGTGCCTGATATATCCTGGATATTAACCCCTTGTCAGATGGGTATTGGGTGAATATCCTTTCCCACTCTGTGGATTGTCTTTGTATCTTGGTCACCGTTTCTTTTGAGGTGCAGAAGCTTTTCAATTTTATATAATCCCATTTGTTTATCATTGCTTCCATTTGCTTGGTCAGCGGTGTGTCGTCTTTAAAGATACTTTTCGTTTCGATGTCATAGAGCGTTTCTCCTATGTTTTCTTCGATGTACCTTATAGATTCATGTCTGATATCGAGATCTAGAATCCATTTTGATCTGACTTTTTGTGCATGGCGTTAGAAGGAGGTCTAAGTTCATTTTTTTACATGTAGCTGCCCAGTTTTCCCAGCACCATTTGTTGAAGAGGCTTTCTTTGTTCCACTTAATATTTTTTGCTCCTTTATCGAAGATTAAGTGGTTGTATATTTGTGAGTGCGTTTCAGGATACTCAGTTCTATTCCATAGGTCTACGGGTCTGTCTCTATACCAATACCACACTGTCTTAATTACAACTGCTCTGTAGTAGAGCTTGAGGTTGGGGAAATTGATACCTCCCATCTTCTTTTTCCCAAGGATTGCTTTAGCTATTCGTGGGGTTTTATTATTCCATACAAATTTCAGGAGTGTTTGTTCAATTTCTTTGAAGAACATCATGGGTATCTTTATAGGGACCGCATTAAATCTGCATAAAGCTCTAGGGAGTATTACCATTTTGATAATGTTAATCCTTCCAATCCATGAGCAGGGAATGTGTCTCCATTTCCTCAGGTCTTCTTTTATTTCCTGAAGTAAAGTTTTGTAGTTTTCTTTGTAGAGATCCTTTACATTCTTTGTCAAACTGATTCCTAGGTATTTGATTTTCTGCGGTGCAATTGTGAATGGGATAGTTTCTTTAATGTCCCTTTCTTCTCTTTCGCTGTTTGCATATAGGAAGGCCATTGACTTTTTGGGTATTGATTTTGTACCCTGCTACTCTACTATAAGAATGTATTATTTCTAGGAGCCTCTTGGTAGAGAGTTTTGGGTTTTCCAGGTATAATATCATGTCATCTGCAAATAGTGATAACTTGGCTTCTTCCCCTTCCTCTCTGGATGCCCTTAATGTCTTTTTTTCTTCCCTGATTGCTATGGCAAGAACCCAAATAAATAGAATCAGAAATGAAAACGGAGACATCACAACTGAAAACACAGAAATTCAAAAGATCATCAGAGATTACTATGAGAGCCTGTATGCCACGAAACAAGAGAACCTAGAAGAAATGGACAAATTCCTGAATTCCTATAGCTTCCCAAGTCTGCAACAAGAAGATTTGGAATACCTCAACAAACCTATCTCCGTCGAGGAAATAGAATCGGTAATCAAAAGTCTCCCCAAACACAAAAGCCCAGGCCCAGATGGATTCACCAGTGAATTCTACAAAACCTTTAAAGAGGACCTACTACCAATTCTTTCTAAGCTCTTCCGGCAAATTGAAGAAACAGAAATACTCCCAAATAGCTTTTACGAGGCACATATCACCCTGATACCCAAAGCAGACAAAGATGTCACAAAAAAGGAAAACTACAGACCAATCTCCCTGATGAATACAGATGCTAAGATCTTCAACAAAATACTAGCAAATAGAATCCAAAGAGTCATCAAAAAGATTGTACACCATGACCAAGTGGGATTCATCCCGGGAATGCAAGGATGGTTCAACATCCGCAAGTCAATCAACATAATACATCATATCAACAAAAAGAAAAATAAAAACCATATGATCATATCAATAGATGCAGAGAAGGCATTTGACAAGATTCAACACCCGTTCATGATGAAAGCTCTCCGTAAAATGGGGATTGAAGGAACCTTCCTCAAGATAATCCAGGCCATCTACTACAAGCCCACAGCGAGCATCATTCTCAATGGGGAAAAACTGAAAGCCTTCCCCTTAAGATCAGGGACAAGACAAGGCTGCCCGCTCTCACCACTTCTATTCAATATAGTACTGGAAGTACTTGAATCTTTTCTTAGGAGGGCACTAATACCACGTAGGAGGGATCTATCCTTAAGACTAGACCACCCTCTGTTGCCACCAGATCCAACTCTGATCACTTTGGGGATTACGTTTCTAAACGAACAGATTTTGGGAGGGAATGACAGACATTTAGCCCAGAAGGCAGTGGTTAGAAAACTGGTAAATAGCACCAAGATGATCTTCAAACTCAAGGCTGTCTATCCTTAGAGGTGCCATTACCTCTGAGACTGTCAGTTCTTAAAGGTGTTAGTATTCCTAAGGACAGATAGAGGTAAGGTAGGCTCTTGGGTCACAAAAAAATTGGCAGGTTACTCATGGTGTGATTTGCCAATCTTTAAAATCCCATTACCCTCTTTTCTGAAGTGTGGTGATCTGACACTGCCCTCCAAAGTAGACTGTAGACACAGTCATAAAATGGGCTACAGCATTTCTTCAGTCCACTTTGAAGCTAATGATTCAATGTGAGACCATGAAGAAAAGTTCACAACGCTGAGCACATGTTAGGGATTAAATAGTTGACATTTTTCATGACTTTCATTGCCTGCAACCCTGGTCTCTGTTTCTCCCTTCTTTTTATAGGGAGTCAAAATCTCCCACTTGTCTATTTGGGGTGGATTTAGTTTACTCCTGGCTTGGGAGTGGACCTGATTCGTGGTATCTAAAGACAAGATCCCATTTACATCTGCATATCACATTCTTGCAGTCATCACTATTTATTCAGGCTTGGGCATATGGCCCAAATGGTTTGAAAATTCCAGAACTTAGTTTCAAATGTCAAATTTTATAACTGTAGTGGATATTCTATCACTAGATCATGATAAAATTGTTAGAGGAAGGATCTGGAAAACATTGGCAGGCCCATTTTCACCAGAACGGGAACTCACAAACTCAGGAGACATTCATGTGGGTCTTGCAAAATCAAACGGGAAGGGGCACTTTGGGAGAGCTTCAGGTCCCGGCCTCTGCCCTCTGCCCTCTGTCCTCTGCCTCCCGAATGGCCCACCTTCCTGGCTCCCTCACACAGGGTGAGAATGTGAGCTATTTCCATACTCCCAGACTGCCCAGGCTAGTCTGCACTAAAGCAGGAGGCTGGAGAAGTCTCACTTTGCCTTTACCTGGGCATGAGGACCCATGATCACTCTTTCCGCCTTCTAGTTAGATCCAGGGAACCAGAGCTCTCACAGAACGCACGGATCCTTCCCTCTAGAAACTTAAGTTACTCTCCATAGTCAATAGGACCGTCTTGCCTTCACCTTGGTGTCCCATTGACATAAACTTCCAGGTCCTGAGAGAACTGAGGCCTGGTTTTGCCTGGGGCCTTAGCCCTAAACTGACCTTCATATTTTGCTGCACAGGAACTGAGCTCCTTGACGAGCCATCAGTCCGGCTGTCAGTGACCCTGCCCAGTGCTCCTGAGATATGACTGACTCTGTGCTGGGCCCTGAGTTGTATTCCCTTCCTTCCCCACTCTATGGTCCAGGCTTCTGCACCCAACTCCAGCTCCTGTAGTATGTCACTATGGGCAGAGATATGCTCTCTCTCTCTCTCTCTCTCTCTCTCTCTCTCTCTCTCATTCTCTCTTTCCTATAGTGGTGAGTGATGGTGATAGATGTAACCTGACTAGGGTACACTGAGATGGGCGTGGGGACCAGGCATGGCCAGTAAGCACCAGAAGGAGGGACGCTCTTGAAGGGGGGTTGATAGATGCTGATCTGCAGGGGCCAGGGTGGGCAGTGTGGGAACTGGTGGGAGCTGACAGCCATTTCTCCTGTTCCCTTGGTTTCAAAATGACAGTCTGGAAACATGGCCTGGCACAGTGGCTGGTCAACTCCAGTGCTATATTTTTATTTCTTCTACCCAATCAACAATTGTTCTGCTTTTGTTAGCAATCAGGGCTCTGACAGGAGTGCTGACGGCCAGCAGGCCAAAGAGGGCGTTGGCAGAGGTGAGGAGGGGAAAAGGACGAAGGAGAGAAGGAAGAAGGGAAGGAGTATGAGGAGGAGGAGGAGGAGAAGGGGAAGTGGGGGAGAGGGGGTAAGAGCCACAAAGAACAAGGAATTTGTTCCACCCCTGAGGCTGGAGAGAGCAGGGATGTACCGCGTGGAATCGGGGAGAGAGGGTAGGCTTTAGGGTGGGCTGGAGGCCTGGCTCACACGACTCCTTGAGCATCAGGGTCCTGGCCTCCGTTGGGACATTGCTGACCCCAGAACCTGAGAAGGGGAATCCTTCTGGGCTGCTTCTTGTTATCTTTCCCTAGGACTGGTGGAGGGAAATGTGCACATTCATATCCAGTTCATGAATCTAACAGGGAAACACGAAGGGGTAGGGAGGACCCTGGTCCCTGTCAGGAGCTAGAGGCCCAGATAATGACCCAAATCCTGCTGTTTGGGGGTCAGAAATGAAGCCCTCACTCTGCTTATAGCTCAAGATGGGCCACTTGTGGTCAATACAGAAACAAATTCCCATCTCACTGGAGAGCAGTAGAAGGAATGAACTTGGGGTCAGGTCCACCTGACCCTTGCCTGAACTGGCTCTGTCTCTTAAGGCTGAGCAGCTTTGCCCAAATAACTTAACTCCTCTCTAACCTCGAGTCATTTTAGGAGTTAAATGGGAGATGAAATGAGACTCCGAGGAAGGCAGTCCCAGGGCCCTGAGCCAAGTCAACTGGGATAGTCCAAGCTGCTCTGCTGGTATCGGTGGTGTGGCTTTGGACAAGTCACTAGCTCACCTGATACTTGGGACCAGGAGTATAAAAAGCCTGGTAGGGGTGGTGCTTCCTCCCTGGGCTGGTTGTCAGGGCACAATTGGAACCTGGCTGTCTCCCATTGAGTCCTACCTGATTTCAGGCACATTAACAATCTCTGAACAGTACAATTGGGCTAGGAAAATGTGCAGTGCAGGGTTCGGAGATATATCCCAAAGGAGTGAGAGTAGGTGCTCTTCAAACAGGAGAGTCAGTTCTATCTCTGGCACCTTGTGATCCCCAGAGCATTACCTGGAGCAGCTCCTGAGCACAGAATCTGGAGCAGATTCTGAACTCTGTGGATCTGGCTGCTCCCACCAGCTTCCAAAACAATCAAGAAAAAAGCCACAGTGAATGTGGTAGCAAGCAAGGCATCATATACAGGTTGCAGATTAGGTAGAGAAAGGCTAGCAATGATAATACATTTGTATAGTACAGGAAAAATTATATATAAATGCATCTGTCTGTCTGTCTCTCCCTCCCCCCACACCACACATACAAGTTCCACTGAAAAATAAGTTGCTCCTGCATTAGAACCTTACATTAATGATGACTAGCAATAGTCTTTTTATAGATTCAGATTCTTAGGCTCTACTTCAGAGTGCCTAAATATGAACCTGCATTTCACTAAGATCTTCTAGTGACTATGAAGACATAAAGGATTGCAAAGCTTTAACTAGAACCTCAGGGAAGGAAGGATCAGACACATTCACTTCTGACACTTCCTAGGAGCTGGTCTCTCCTGTGTTGTCCTCCCCCGTCCATACACAGAAAGTTAGTCCTTTCTGTTGTCACTGCCCACTTACTTGACTGCCTCCTTTACTAGATTTTGAGCAATTTGGGAGAAATATGTCTACATGACCAGTGGGAGAGGGAGACTGTAAATGTTTATGTCCATTGTTTTGGAATCCTATTCCTGGATGCCAATCCTAGCTCTGCATCAATGAGATTATGGCCTTAAGTGAGTTATTTTACTTATATCTTGGTTTCTTTCAGGGGACGGACCACTTCTGGTGGTGCATAGGGAACATGTGGCACTGGGGACTGAATTGGGATCAGCTGTTTGCAAGTCAAGCACATGACCCTCTTGACAGTTTCTCTAGCCCCCTACCTTAGTTTCTTTATATATAAAATGTGAAAACAACCATTTTTGTTTCATTATGTTATTGTGAGGATTGAAGGATTTAATGAGTGCTTCCATGTAGTAACTCATCAATAAGAATTAACTCCTACTGTTGTCTTTGTGATCCTATACAGAGCCCAGTGCCAGGCACAACATAGGCATTCAGTAAACACTCAGTGAATGACTGGACAATCTCACCCAGTACCCATTGTTGTATTCAAGCCCCTGCCACTGGCAAAATTCCACCAGATAGCGAACATTGAACTTTGCATCTGTCCTGTGACTTGAATCTCCCCCACTCCTTATCCCAGTCATTCAGAAATGAATGACTGGGAGCAGCCTCTCAGCCTTTTCTGAAAATAACTGAGCAAAATGTGCAAGACCAGGTTGGCTTGAAGACATAACTTCAAGGCCAGGTCAAGGGAAGAACAGGACTTTATATGCTGATTATGGTTGAAGGAGACAGCCTTTTTAGAGTAAAGTAAGTGCAGTTCTGGAAAAACAAATGCTGCTCATTTATATTTCAGAAGAAATCAGAAGTGAGTTCTGACCTGGCTTGAAAGTGTCCTCTAGCTCCTGGACAAGATACTACACTTCCGAATCCGGTCCTTTCCACCCAGGATAAACAGTGGGGGGGAAGGGGGGAGGAAATGAGAGAATCACCACATGAAATGTTTGGATTCAGCATCTACTTCCATTTCTCCAAGTGTTTGGAAACACAGATTTTTGATTTGGTGCCTTCGCAAGCAGTTCAGTCTCTTGGGACTTAGTACACAGTGTGTAGGAAATGGTGCAAGGTATTTGAGGCACATCATCACATAAAAAGAAAACACCTGCTACAGAGAAAGAGCATCTTACTCTGTGTGTGTGTCTGTCTGTCTGTCTGTGTCTGTCCATGCATGCACATGTGTGTATGTGAAGTGGATACACAGTGGGAAGTTATCGATGCTCTTGATTTGTCCTTGCAAGTCCAGACTCCTCTGTTTCTTCTGAGACTATGGAAACCATGGACTTGCTTTCCCAAGAATTTGGTGCTAAGGTTTCCTAGCTGTGTCTTTCTTAGCTTTGAGAACTTTGAGGATCATAATCCTATTTCCAAGCTTAGACAGGAATATTGTAATTCACTATCACTATCACTATCTTCCCGTTCATCATCAATTTGCTCAAGCGGGCTCCAGTAACATCTCCATATGTCCTGTTGCATGCTAGTAGAGCCCAAGGGCATCTGCTCGCTCCAGGAACATAAAGAACTTCAAACCATTATATTAGGTCATGGGAATGACCTAACATAATTGTTACTGGTATTTGGCATATCAAATACAACATGGGCAGCTTGCCAGGCTTGCCATGCGGGTGGCATACTCTTGTAGTCACCTCTAAACACAGCATTTATTGATGAACCGTGCAGCCGCAAGCGGCCATGCGAGCCGGGCTGTGATAGGCTCGTCTGCTGGATGGAGTTCTGATGAGAGGGAAGTCCGGATGTGGAAAATGGCAGCCCTCATGGAGTTGGGGGGCTGTCGTCCGGCTTGTTGCGAGGCTCTGCTGGGTGGCGGGCCAGGGCTAGAACCCGCCATCCCTCCCAGGCACCTTGTGAGCAGCTGGGCACAGGGAAGCTGGTAGCAGCTCTGCCCTATGTCTATTAGTCTCTGGATCAGCATACCTGGGCCGGATTGAAAAACACTGCTGCAGGGTGGGTGTCGATGATCCGAACTGTGATAGGCTTGTCTGCTGGATGGAGTTCTGATGAGAGGGAGGTTCGGATGTGGAAAATGGCAGCCCTCATGGAGTGGGGGGTCATCTGGCTTGTTGTGAGGCTCTGCTGGGGTGACAGGCCAGGGCTAGAACTTCGCCATCCCTCCCGGGCACCTGGTGAGTGGTTGGGCACAGGGAGAGCTGGTAGCAGCGCCCCATGTCTTTTAGTCTCTGGATCAGCATACCTGGGCCAGATTGAAAAAAAAACTGCTGCAGGGTGGGTGTCGATGATCTGGGCTATGATAGGCTTGTCTGCTGGATGGAGTTCTGATGAGAGGGAGGTCCGGATGTGGAAAATGGCAGCCCTCATGGAGTGGGGGGGTCGTCTGGCTTGTTGTAAGGTTCTGCTGGGGTGGCAGGCCAGGGCTAGAACCCTCCATCCCTCCAGGCGCCTCGTGAGCGGCTGGGCACAGGGAGAGCTGGTAGCATGTCTGTTAGTCTATTGATGGGAATTGAAAGTGTTGGAATGTAGACTCGAGTTGAAGGGTTGACTCTTGGAAACCATGCGGACTAAATTGAGGGGGCAGGGATGAGAAGACAGGGACTCCAAAGTAGCATTAATAGCATCTACCATTCTACTTCTGAGCAAGGACTTTAATAGACAGTACTTTGCCCTCAATATACAGATTAAGGAAACTGAGGCCTCAGAGAAGTTAAGCAACTTCATGATCAAACAACCCCATAATGACGCATACATTTACCACCACCCCTGCCCCCTTCACTCCTTGACTCTCATAATGATGGTAATATTGGTATTCTGACCAGAGAGGGAAAACGCCTTATATCTAGCTTCATAGAAGTCAGTCATTGGCAAAAGAGGCAGGTAGGCAGTTTAGTCCTACAAGTGGAGCAGCTGTGAGCAGGGGGAATTCCTATCTACCTCACTGTGACAACTGGCCAAGAGTGAAAAAGAGTCCCCAAGTGATAGAGTTCAGTAGCAAAAGAAAAAAAAGTGCTCCTGGGAACTCTAGAACAGTCACAGCTTTGAATTCTGGGAAGCAAGAGGGAAGGGCCTCTGGGTTAGAGCAGTTTGAGAATTTACATCTCATATTCCTGTTGGAAGAGTTACCATGTGCATTAACCTGTTAAGCACTTAGACAGGTCCCTCAGAAGGAATGATGGACTTATTTATATCCAGCGTGGTTCCCACCTTGACTTGAATATTTTCCTCCAGGAAACATTTTTGTCAAGATTCTCCCAAGGTATTACTTCCTTGATGACCTGGGGCAAACTGATTTTCACGGGGTAGCCTGAAATGTACCCTCATCTGTTACTTCCTGCCCGGTTGAGTGAGTGTGACACAGAGCCTCATGACAGAAAAGTCCCACTTAGTTTCCAATGATTTCCTCAAATTGGGTACATAGCCTCATCCAAATGGTGGAGGTGATACGCTCACAGGAGGAGAGCTTGCTGAGGAAGCACTGTGTGCCCAAGCACCCACAGGGTCCACTTTACCACCCCAACACAACGCTGAGAGCAATGTTTTCCTAGGATGTCTGAATTTTCCATCCTACAATTATGTCTTAAGCTATAGATAATATTCACACCTATGCTTTACTCAAGATAAACCAAATATCAGCATAATACAAAAGATGAAATTCTTTGGGGGAAAACAGAGAGAAGAATAGCCTCAGCTTAAAGAGATGTCAAGACTTAGGACTTTGAGAAGGGAATTTCTTCTGTGGGCAGAGATGTGTGTGTGGGGGGTAGTCACCAGCTCTGTGGCCAGAGCCACGTAATGCTCCCAGGGATGGACTCACATGCAGGTGGACATGGGCCACATTTATTTGCAACTGTGCCATCTGATCTAAGTTCCGCCATAGGATGTGGGTTTCTTTCTGATCTGCTCTACTTTTTCCCCCATTCTCTTAGCGCCAGGAAGTCACCTTGACTCCATTCTTTACAATGGGTTTTCTTTTTTTTTTTTTAACTCTGTGTCAGATGATGTTGCAGATTCTGTCTCAGATGATGACATTGGAACTGAGTTTAAAAACTGATTTCCTCAGGCACCTCTTGGGGCCTTGTGTTCCCTAGAGCAGTGCTGAAGTAAGGAATGTAGTGGCTGTAGCAGCTGTGGTCATACAAGCTCACTCTGTGGGGTTTTAGAAAGTTGAACCAAGAAAGCCCTTTGTGTCCTCTTCCTGGTGGGCTCTGTGGGAGCCAGAATTAAGCACCTCATAGTTTTACAAAGTTCTGAACCAATTTTGAATTGTATATTTGAGTTGAATGGGGATAAAATATTAATTTTTTTTTTTTTACTTTTTGGGTCACACCCGGTGATGCTCAGGGGTTACTCCTGGTTCTTCACTCAGGAACTACTCCTGGTGGTGCTTGGGGGACCATATGGGATGCCGAGGATCAAACCGGGTCTGCCTGTGTGCAAGGCAAACACCCTACCTACTGTGCTATAGCTCCTGTCCCAAAATATTAATTTTTTTAACTAGGAAAATCAAGCTCCAGTTTCAGCTTGGACCTGAAACTGAAGTGGCTTTCTCAAACATTCCTCTGCATTGGGAATCTAGTGATCCTTTATAGAAAACTTTTATAGAAACTTTTATAGAAAACACGGCAAAGCCTGGCAAGCTACCCGTGTTTTATTTACTTGTTATGCCAAAAACTAGTAACAATTATGGACCTCAGGTCCATGACCTGAAGAATGGTTTCGGGCTCCTCCTGTCCCTGGAGCAAGTAGGTGCCCTTAGGTTACACTTGCCCATTACAGGACTAATGGAGATGTTACTAGTGCCCACTCGAGCAAATCGATGAACAATCGGAAGACAGTGATACAGTGATAGCTAGAATCATGGGAACATAGGCCACACCTGGAAGGGATGTTTAAACATTAGAGAAACATGAACCAAAGGGTGTTAGTCTCTTGTCATTATAAAAATATCAATTTCTTCTCCTCCCACGTGGAGGAAGACATGGATAGTGGAAGGACGGATGGAACAATCTGAGAGAGAACTATTATCTGTTGTATGGACCAGCAGGAGATGGAAAGAAAGGAAAGGTCAACAGTGTCAAAATGGACTGGTACAATATGGAAGGGACCATCCCTGAGCCATAGGCCACTTGCTACAGAGTAATCATTATGACATTTTAGCATGTCTGAACAAGTTTGCTTCCAAGTTTAGATGGGTGTTATCCCAACTCTATCCCTAATCTAGTCTTCATCCATTTCTTTCTTTTTTTTTTTCTATTTTTTCCAGCTTTTGGGTGATACCCAGTGATGCTCAGGGGTTACTCCTGGCACTGCACTCAGGAATTACTCCTGATGGTGTTCGGGGGACCGTATGGGATGCTGGGGATCGAATCTGGGTCACCCACATGCAAGACAAAAGCCCTCCCTGCTGTGCTATCACTCTGCCCCTCTTTATACATTTCTATTAGAACAAAGTCACTGGTTTCAAATGTATTCATCTGAGTTTGCTCATCATCTTCCAAGATGCAGTCTGTGTGGTCAGGATATTTGCATTCATGCACAGGACCACAGACCCTCTACATGCTCCCCTCTCATCTTGGATGCTAGCTTCCTCTGCAGCCAACCAGAAGTTAGAAATAAGGCTTGGTGATGCGTCAGACCTGAGGTGCGAATGGGTTAGCTGAGAGTCAATATTCGAGAGAATATGAAAGGCAGAGGATTTAGACTCATTCTCAAGGTAAGGGCAAAACACTGAGTGAGATGGAGCAGGGGAAGGATGTTGATGAGAGTTTATATTCATGAGGAGAACCATGGCACTGTTTGCAGTGTTACATCTAATCCTCTCTCAGGGTTGGAGGTTAAAGAGCACTGACTCTGACTTTAGAGTACACCAGCCATGTGAATTCGGAAGAGTTTTTGGATCCCAGTTCCCTACTTGAAGAATGATGATGAGGAAAATATTAACACTGCTTGCCTCCTAGCATTGCTGTGAAGATGCATCGATGTAATGCACTTGGTAGGCAGTCTCTGAGATAGCTTCCAATAACCCCTGCTTCTGGTTATTTGTGACCTTGTTTATTCCTCACCATTTGAGTGTGGGCTGGATCTACTAGCTTGTTCCTAATAAGTGAATATGATGAAACAATAGTATATCATTCAAGCCATAAAAGAAACTGTGACTCATCTTACTTCCCTTACTCTCTAGCTTGTTATGATGGAAAATAATAACAGGTGTGAGCCGCTCATCTGGGAAGGACCTGGAGGGTAGTCTCTAGATAGTCCCCAGCTCAACAAGGCCACAATCACAGTAGCCCTTGGAGAACTGCCAACAGCCAGGAGAGTGAGCCTGGGGAAAAACCCTACTAAATTGAGCCTAAAGATGGCTGCAGTCCTTTCCAACACCTTTGTGTGTGTCCTAAAGCAGATGGTACAGTTAAGTCAAGACCATATTTCTCATAAACACTGAGCAGTCCTATACATTTGTAAAGGAGTGCCATACCTCTAATAGCTTTAGAGGTTTAAAAAGTCATTACTTTTAAGCTAGTTTGTTAGAGAGCAGTAAATAACCAACACAATACATATTTAAATCTTATACTGGTACTTACTACATAATAAACCTTCAATAGATATTTGCTTTGTTAAGACTATATCTATTTAACTGATGAGAACAAAAGGAACAGAGACATTTGAGTTTCCCAGAATTATGGGATGAACATGTCATAAAAGTAGGGTCTCTATCCTTATTCTATCCTTATATTTTATTCAAGTCTAATTCTGTAGCCAATGCTTTCAAGGTGTCACTCTTTGGAAGTTCTGGCTCCTGAAAATCCCTCTGAGGAACTATTGAAGAAGAAAAGATGAAGTTCTACGGGAAACCTTGGGGAGTAACCCCTTAAGAATGATTCTTGACGGGGAGAACCATTGACAGCCCTTCAGGAGGGTCTATGCAGAATAGAGGAGAGGAGAAGAACTAAGTCTTTTGTCCAGACTTAGTAACAGGCTAGAATATCAATGCATGGAAGAACACCGTGTGACTAAATCTGTCCCAGGCATTTGCAAGACCCCTTGGACTAAGGATCAGAATTCTCATTCTCTTGAAGGAGGCTTCAGTCCATATAGAGATTTGTGACCAGTAACTGAAATAATTCTAACTATAAAAGTCCTTTCTGGACAAAGATAATTTCCACTGCCGCCTTTCTTGTTTTCAGACAAGTACATGGTATAACAGTGATGGTGAAACTTCTTCCCACCCAGTCTTCTTCTTATGGTGATAGTTTGCTACATGGTTTAGGTTTAAGGTATAGTTTTTCAGCCTATGACTGTATTTACCACACCATACCCACCATCAAGTATCTGGTCACCACTGGGAACTAATCAGCAGCTTTCCCTGTTCTACGGCCTCTTCACTGACTCCCTTTCTTCTGGCAACCCCCGTTCTTCGACATTGTCGTTGTCTTTATTTTGTTTGATCTTTTGCTTTATTTCTTTATACAAAATGAATATAATCACTTTAGCTGCCGTTCTCCTCACCTATTTCATTTCGCTTAAGCCCTTTCAGGCCCTTTCATATTGTCATAAACTGCAAAATTTTATCATATTCTTTTTTTTGGCTGAGGAGCAGTTCTCTGTGTGTATTTGCCACCACATCTTCTTTATCCACTCACCCAGTCATTAGATGCTTATGTTGTTTTGTATCTTGGCTATTGAAAATCAAGCTGCAAGAACATAGGGGTCCTAATATCTTTTCAAATTAGTGTTTTCATATGCTTTAGGTATATATTCAGAAGTGGGATTACTGAATCATAATGTGATAGTTCTATTTTCAATATTTTTTTCTAGGCACCACCATACCGTTTTCCATTGTGGCAGCACTGATTTACATTACCACCAACAGTGCAAGATGAGTAACTTTCCTTTTACATCCTCCACAACAGTGATGTTTCTTTTTTTTTTAAATCAATTTTTATTAAAACCACTATGACTTACAAGTTGTTCATTATACAGTTGTTTCAAACATTTAGTATCTCAACACCACCAGTGTTGCAGGACACCCTAAAAGCCTAGGCCTCTGCATCTGCCCTGGATTGCCTCTTGCTGGTCACTTCATAGATAGGGGATAGTCTGAATGTGGCAGTCTTATCTGACCATGTATTATGTACTAGCTGGTATAAATATTCTCTCATGCTACCACAATCATTGTGGGGCTAGCTAGATCTTACCAACATATTTGCCTGGCCACGTTGGATCTCTAAGTAATTAGACCAGAGAGAAATGCTGTTTGCCTCCAAGCAAGCAAGCATGGCTCCCTGATAACTCAAAGGCAACTAAAATACAAAACTACCGTGAAGTAGATAAGACTCTTGTGAAGGCTTGGAGAAATATTTAACTGGCATTAGTATTAGTCTTTGGTACAGAGGCATGCTATCTCAGAAACCCCCTTCTCTACCCTATAAAGGCAATTCCAGGCAGATCTTGGCTTAAAATATTAGGTGAGGTGCTGGGAGAAATTACCTGAGGGCATTTGATCCTTCCTGCCAGGGGAAGTTACATTTAGCTTATAGCTTCTCCCAGCTCTGCTAGGAGGCTTTTAATTAGCTCTGGGTCCTTGTAAACAACCAGATGGTCTCCTGAAGTTGCTACATTCTCTAGAACTATTTTCCTGTTTTCATCTTTAGATAGCCCAGCCCAGAATGGGCTGGGCTGGGAGTTTGGGGGATTCCTAGCTATAAGAGAAGCTGTAAGAAGAAAGACTCTCTCTTTTTCCCCCTCTTTTGCCATTTCGGCTTCCCTTGATGTTTTGCTTCTCCGTTCTCTCCATTCTCTGTTGGGCCTCAACACGTGGTGGCAGCCATCTTGGCCTACATCTGGCTGGGGCCTAGCTGGGAACCCAGAGTCCGGAGGTTTCCCTGCTCTTGGATTGTATATGGGAACCTGTGATAGTAAAGCCCTTTTAAAACTGCATCGGATTCCTGAGTCTTCATCCATTCCCCACCGGCTTTGGAGGTAGAAGGGAACTGACTTCCTGACACTGTCGGGGACCCCAGCGGCGCTCCCCAACACACCAGTATAACTTTCCATTCACCAATATCCTCAGTTTCTCTCCGAATCCCAACTTGGCCCATTAGGCACATAACTAATTTACTTTATATTGTTTATTCCAAAAAAAACTTTAAGAAAGGTTAAACAGAATTATCAGAAAATAAATCAGGAAGACCCAATTTGTGATTACTGTATGATTACTTATGTAAATAAGAACATCAAAACCATTTAATACAATATAATAAAATGCCTATTCTCATTTACATATATGAGATTTCAACTCTGGAATCTAAAGCATATCATACTAAATTTTATTTTGTACTTGGGGCTTGTTATGGTAATAATCATGTCTCATCTGTCATTAATAACACTTTTATTTATTTATTATTTTTTTATTATACCACCATGAGATATACAGTTACAAAGATGTTCATGTTTGGGTTTCAGTCATAAGTGTTCTAGCACCCATCCCTCCACCAGTGCCTACTTCCTACCACCAAAGTTCTCTGATTCCCATCCCTACCCCAGTCTGCCTCTATGGCAGGCACTTTGCCTCTTCTCTTACATGAGAGATTACCAAGATATTGTTACAGGTTGAGCCTTCTGTGTTTATGTTTTGTTAATAGAGATTTGTTGCCTTCTACATTACATCCCATTTAACCTGGTGTGCCACTCCTGGTTTATCAGTGTTGTAGAGTTTGAGATGTCTATGAAGTTCAGAATTTTTAACATAGTGGTATTGCTGGAGTTTTGGGGTGTGGATGTGACTACTGAGGCTTCTGGAAATACAGAAAGGTGGGAAAGGTAGCCCATCCTGACTCCAAGAAAGCCTGGAGATTTTTAGTCACAAAACCCACCTACCTGAATTTTCAGCAGGTTAATTTCTTGGTGAGTTTTATGCCGAGATGATGGAGTCTGACTGGGGGCATGGTGATGTGTAAATAAGTGGCTGTTTGGGATCTGATTGGGCAGGCAGGCGCTGCCTCTCACCTCCAGGGTGCCCAGATGTCTCAGCCATATGCAGGTGTCTGAAAAATAAATTTTTTGGCTTGTTGATCTTTTTTCAAGATTTTTTTTATGACTTGTAGAGCAAGGCTAGTAGATGAGCTTACATGGAGGCACTGGAGGTGTTTCATGGGTGTGACTCATTTCTTGATTTTTTTTTTGATAAACCTTACTGGTGTAAAGTGAAATATCATCGTGGTCTTGCTTGTATCTTCATCATGATAAACTATGCAGAACATATTTTCATGTGTATGTTGGCCATCTGTATGTTTTTTTGTTGTTGAAATGCATATTTAGATCCTCTGCCCATTTTAGAAATATAGCTGCATGTTTTTTGTTGTTACTAAGTTGTAGGAATTGCTTATATATTTTGACATGAGCCCTTTTTATGTTATTGTTTGCAAAATCTTTTCCCATTCAATAGGCTGCCTTGTTTTAATTCCTTGATTAATGATTTATTTGAAAAATATTTGTATATAGAACAGATTAAATTTTCAGTGCATGAGCCATCATGTAAAAGCAGTAGATTTTTATTATAATTGATACTAACTTTTCTGCAATGAACAGGAATATACATGTCAAATATTGTCTCAGCCTCAAATTCTGTTAGATTTGCCATCTTGCTCTTAAGCAAAATAACTGCATGATGAGTCATAGTCATTAATTGTATCAAAATTTATAACAGTGATTTTATGTTTTTCACTCTGCAGAGGGCTTTTAGGTGGATGTAGGAACATTTGTTTTTATATCTTTTTGTTTCTCATATGTTGGATATGAATCACAAAGACATCATTAAGACCAATATCAAGGAGCTTAACATCTTTGGCTTTTATGTATATTGTATACTTTTAGGTCTTTTATGTAAGGTTAATCCATCTTGAGTAATTTTATCATATAGCATAATAAAGTGCTTTCATTCATTATTTTGCACTATTGTCTAGTTTTCTCAGCGTCATTTATTGAAGACACTTTCTTTGTCCATTATTTGTTCTTGCCTTAGTTTGCCATAAATTAGTTATCCATATATATGTGGGTTACTTTTCTGTATACTCTAAATTCATTAATATATGTACTTTGCACTATTGTCTAGTTTTCTCAGCGTCATTTATTGAAGACACTTTCTTTGTCCATTATTTGTTCTTGCCTTAGTTTGCCATAAATTAGTTATCCATATATATGTGGGTTACTTTTCTGTATACTCTAAATTCATTAATATATGTACCTCTGTTTATGCATACTGTTTTCATTACTCTAGCTTTGTAGTATAGTTTGAGGCCAAGAGCATAATTTTTATATCTTTTTTCTCAAGATTGTTTTGGATATTTTAGGACCTTTGTGGTTCCATATATGTTTAAGGATTTTTTTTTGTTTCTATTTGTATGAGAATGCTGTCTGAATATTTAAAGATTTTGCATTGAAGCTGCATTGTTTAGGGTAGAGTTATTATTTTGATAACATTGATTCTTCTGATCCATGAGTGCTGAGTGTATTTTCATGTCTTTGTTTCTTTTTTCAATTAGAAGAGCAGTTCTTGACCTTCCATGTACATTGGAATCACTTGGAAGATTTACAGATGTGTGTTGAAACAGTGTTCCACTCCAACAGACTGTGTCAGAATATACTAGTTTGAACCTGGATGATAGTAATTTGTGTGTGTGTGTTCACTTGTTCTTTTTACTTTCTGTTTTTAAAAAAATATTATATATTTAAAAAAATTAAAAAATTATTATAATTTGATATAATAAATTGAGATATACAATTACAAAGCTGATCATGATCGGGACAGAGTCATACAGTGTTCCAGCACCCATTCCTGCACCAGCACCCATTTCCCACCACCAATCTCCCCAGTTTCCCTCCCCCTCCAGCCTGCCTCTATGGCAGACACTTTTGTTCTCTCTCTTTCTCCCTTCTTTTGCACATTGTGGCTTGCAATGCATACATCTAGGGGTTATCATGTATATCCCTTTTCCTATGTTCAATGCTCAGTTCTAGTCTGGAGTGATGGTAACTTTTAAAGTCATTCCATGATGCTAACAGGAAGCCACCTTATTTCTTCACACTCCAAGGCTTACCATACTTTTACCTCCATGGGGAGCCTTAGTGGTTCTCATGTCATCAACCTGCCACAGACTTCTCTTTAATATTGCTTGCTCCCAGGTATAGCTCCAAATTCTCCCTCCCTCCCCTCACATACACACACACACACACACACACAATCATTCTGGAGATTCTGAGGGCAGCAGAGGACTGTTTATAAAGCAGAAAATAATATTAGCTTGGAGTGCTGTCATTTCAATTCTTGTTACTTTTCTGATGAACCAGGAGGACTTTCTCACCACTGCTCAATAGCAGTCTTTCCGGGAGCCCAAGCATATTCAGATGGTTAGAAATAGTGACTCCATAGTATTTTGCCACTTGCTTCAGCCCTTCTTGCTACTGCAGTCTTGTCCCTGCAATCAATACAGGTTCGTGGACAGAGAATGAGCCTCAGTGACTGTCTTAGAAAACAATGTCCTTCCTGCAGTCAATAGCACTTTACTTACATTGGATGGAAGCCAGACTTCTCCATCAGTATCAGAGACTGGAATCAGTCTGGTGGATGTGGAACAGGAGGCTTTACTACTACAATTCTAAGGGCCGGAGCAATAGTACAGCGTGTAGTGTGTTTGCCTTGCATGCGGCCGACCGGGTTCAATCCCAGCATCCCATATGGTCCCCTGTGCACCGCCAGGAGTAATTCCTGAGCAAAGAGCCAGGAATAACCCCTGAGCATTGCCGGATGTGACCAAAAAATAAAAATAAAAAAAGACTTCAATTCTAGAGCTGCCTGATTTCTCTGCCTCTCTTTATGCGTCAGAAGATGCCAACTAGCAATATAACTTCCACCTTCCCTTATTCTGGGTCCATAATCCTCAAATTTGTGTGCATCAACCTGACAAGCTCATTAAAATATAGACTTCTCGGTCTTTCCTCTGGAGTTTCTGATTTGGTGTGAGGGAGATGTGTTGGTGGGCCTAGGAATGCGCATTTTGGACCAGTTTTTAGGTGGTGTTGAAGCTGCTGGCCCAGGGACTACTCTTTCTGAACCCCCTATTCTAGATTGCTTCTCTTCCCATCTTGAGCTCATCTATTGCTTTTATATTTTTGTTTTACCCTCCTGTACCTGAATATCCAGGACACTTAAGTAACTTCAATGACAATGACAGTCACACCCCTCTTATGGGCACCATTTAAAACAGGCACATGCTCTCCATGTATTATCTCACCCAACGCCTCCCAACCACTGTATAAGGAGGCTACTAATAGTCCTTCCATCTTACAAACAGGGAAATCAAGATTAGTTTATTGATCTAAGGTAACGGAGTTAATAAGTATTTTGGCTGCCCCTCAAACTCAAGCCAGTTATATATTCTTAAGATATTCGTTCATTCATACATAAATAACATATACACGAAACATCTTCAGTGTTATTGTCCCTGTTCTGAGTCCTAATGATAGATGATAGGATCATAAATAAGGAGCAGCAGATAGCTGGTCTCATCACTTCGCTTGTATCACTTGTTTTCCCGTTGTTCATCGATTTGCTCAAGCGAGCACCAGTAACAATTCCATACTTCCTGTCACATGCTATTGTAGCCCAAGGGCATCTGCTCACACCAGGAACACAAAGAGTGCTGGTCTCATAGAGCTTAAATTTGAGAGACTGAGAGAGAGGGAGAGAGAGAGTGGGGAAGTTAAACTGGAGAGAAAGAAGGAGAGAAAGAAAGGAAGAGAAAAGGGAGAGAGATAAAGGAGGAGAGGAGAATGAGAGGGAGAGAGAACAGCTAGTAAGTAAAAAGTGCACAGGAATGTGTCCAGCTGTTCCTTTTGTGGTCCACAATAAGGCAGAACTTGGCTCAGAGCATAGTCAGGGTTTGAGAGGGGCTTCTGGTGTGGGGCTCTAAGGCCTCCTTCAGACTCCCAACACAAATGTGTGGTTCTTGGAAGCTGAGCAGAGCTGGACACAAGCCCAGTCTCAGGATTAGCAGTTAGCACCACTTTGCTGTTCAGGACAACCCTAACCCCTCCATCCCCCAAAAAGCCATTCATCTCCCTAGGGACTAAGTGATACTTTGTCCTTTGACGAGCCGCAGCCATGGTCATGGCAGCATGGCTCAGTGTAGGCAAAGATCATCTGACACTCCCCCTGTGTAAAATGCTTATTGAACTACTGCAATGAGCTCACTCATGGGGTGAGCAGGTGAGGTGCCTGACAAGTACCTTATGTTAGAAAGCCTCCATCAGCCTAATCTTTATATAACTTATATTGAATAGCCATGCAGATGGCAACTGTCCCCCTGGTTAAGCACACCCTCATAGCAATGGCCTAATCTCCCCATCACTTATCAATACATCCTCGAGTGTACTGGGCATTGTCAATTTCTCTCAGTCTCCAACGTCTGTTACTCCAGCTCCCTGAAGGCACAAAACAGAGCTCAAAATTCTGAATGTCAGAGTCCTCACAAGAACTCCTACAAATCAGTAATTGTGGGATGATGGGCAGATGATGAGGGAGGGAATGAATGAGACATCTCTGTCCCTCTGACCTTCCCTGCTGACCCTCATCTGCTCAGCGGCAGATACAAACATCTCCAGATGCAGATTCAGTCTCTGGATTGAGTCGGGCTGCATAGATGGGAGCCCCCTAGCATCAGCAGCAAGATATGGGGTGCTCTGCTGCTCTCAGGGTGGACTCTAGGGTAGGAGGGAGGACTGGTCCTGAGACCCTGTGAACTGTGATCTCCCCTCATTGTTTACTATGCTCCGTCCCTCAGAGACTCCCTCTTCTTAGCTTCCATGATTGTCTCGGTTTCCCAATTGCCCATCAGTCTTCTGTATGGACTAGTGTTTGACTTGAACCCCACCTACCACCTCATTCCAGTGTCCTCTCTCAGGGCTAAGCCCCTCCTCTGTCTTTCCAGCTAAGAGCTGATTGGACCCTTAAAATCCCAAAGCCCAGAAGTTTCTTCTGATTTTGTTCAAGCATCTTGTCTGGTCAGTCATCTAGGAACCCCTTCCAATCCCTGCTCTGGATAGATTTCACACTCCTGCCTAGTTAGGCCACTGGGTTCCAGCATAGCCCAGCATCTGGGCACAATGCCACCTCAGTCAAGTACCTCCAGACCCAGGATAGTTGGTTTTCTCCTTCCCTCTTGCAGCTCGCTGACTCTCTACTGGCAGCTACTCCGGGACCCTGGGGCCTCCTAGAACAATAAGCTGTTTCAGATGAGATTCTGGGCTTTCTACCTCTAATGGTCTACTAATCTTCCCACAATGCCTTTGGCAACCCGAGTGAGAAGGCTCAGACTTCAGCATTTGAAGAAGCAGTGAGTGTTAGCTAATGGCCCAATGTGCAGTAGCAGCTGCTAAGGTTCAATTCCTGCCACTGCCGCTTTCTATTTGCATATCCTAAGGCCTCTTTGGGGGTTGGTTTCCCCATCCACAAAATGGATATAATAATGGTGTGTGCTCTTGGAAATAAAGCCAGTCAATAGAAGTCAAGTGTTATACAGAAGAAGTAGTGCCTATAATAAGTACTTTGTAATTGCGAGCATAGCATGAGGCCCAAGGAAGGGGCCCCATACCCTCTCCTCTAATTAAAATACAGATATTAAGAACCTGTGATATATCAGACTCTGAGGCAGTCAAAGATAAGAGAACTATCCCTTGGGACCGCCAGCGGGAGGAAGGAGGCTGAGACCCCAATTGTTCTCAGTGGGCATGTGTGACTGATGAAGGGAGAGGAGGGGGCAGTCATCCCACAGAGCTGTGCCCAGGGCTGACACAAGGGTGTGTCAGGAGGTCTTGGTATGTCCTGATCACTAGGCAGTGTGAAGGCAGAGAGTGACCTGGGTCTGTGATGGGAGAGCAGGCCGGCCAGGAAAGAGCTTCTCAGCATAAACATGGTATCTCCATGGAAAGACCTCCAGATGGGCAGTTCTGACCACAGATAGGAGGGAGCCTCCTTCTGCAGGAGGCACTAGTTCTCTCAGTATGGAGCACCTTCCTCCACCATGGCTTCTCCTGAGGATCATGTGCATCCTCTTCTCCCGCACACCTCCCTGTCCCAGCATGGATTTGGACTGCCGTTCATCTTCCGGCAGTCATCTTTCTCCATGCTTCAGGGGTTAGAGGTTTTCATTTCCCTCCTTTCACTCACAGCTGAGTGGGAAAACTCTGATTGTCACTTGCCTCCCCACTGTGTGTGGTGGAAATCAGATCCCTTGGCAGGGGTTGTGTTTCCCTGGCCCCTTTGTCAGCACACTTCTTCCCCAAGAAAAGTCCTACCCAGCTCCCTTCCATCAGCTGCTTTCTCTCCAGAGGGCTCCCTGAGAGACTTGGGGGGCCCTATTTTGTGCCAGAATCCAGTCCCCGGCAAGAAGTCTTAATGACCCAGGTAGAACTGACACCACCACTAATAGAAGATGTGGGACATTGGCCCCCTCATAAGCCCACCAGGCTGGAAGCATCTCCTCAGAGTGCTCTCAGACATGAGAGCACATCACTATCTTGGGATGTCCCTGAGGGAGAGCACACAGACGGTGAGAAACAAAGCCTGCTGCCACCCCTGATAGTAAATGAGGCCTATTGTCATGGTACCTCACACCCTTTCCAGAAGTCCTGATGGAATGAGAAGTAAAACTTGAGATGGTGGCTTTAAAAAGAAATTGATGGAAAGAGGGTTTTCTTCAAGTAGGAAGTGACAGTGTCTTGACACTGAGAAGCTAGACCCAGAGGAGAGGCACAAATTGAAGACACATGGGAGTCAGGGGATCACCAATGGATGAGCTCCCCAGGATACATGGAGTGGGGGGCAGAGAGTCTCTCTCATAAGGTGCCTAGGGACTGGGATCTCTGTGCCCCAGACCCTTGCTGAGACTGACCCACATTGTGTTCTTTCACACTGCACATGGACACCCTCAGCTCCTCATTTTCCAAATGAAGAATCCTGAGGTCAAGGAGGCTAAGAGATGCCCTCAAAGTCCCAAAGCTAGGAAATGGGACCCCAGCATCCTTGTCCCCAGTGCTGCTTTATATTGGCCTGCGTGCTGCCCTTCATACCTGCCAATTACAGTACTGCTTCCAAGCTCAGTGCATTTCCTGCATGGACACCGTTTTATAAAAAAAAAATTAAAAAATAATCCCCACTTCTCTGCGGCTCTGGAAGGTGGTAGACACCACTTTTTTTTCTTGTTTTACGCATGGAATAAATTGCCTAAGGTTGCACAACTAATAAGAGGCAGAATTCAGTCTTGATACTAACAAACTGATTCTAGATCCTTGACCTCTGACTCCTGCTCTACACACTGCCCGTCTCACGGTGCTTTTGTTTCCTTATGATGGTGAGTGCAGACTATCTTGGAGATGACTACAGGGTTTGGGGAAGTATCAAGGGGGACTGGATGGGGGACAGGATTTCTAAAGGGAAGAGGAGAATCCACCCTAGGAAGAGTGAGCAGCTAAGGGACAAAACAAGGTGTCTGGATACCAGTGATATCTAGGTATCCAGACAGAGTTTCTGTGTCTGTATATTGAGTTTCTGTTTCTCTGAAACAGAGTTTCAAAGTTTCTTTGTCTGTGTATTGATTGATTGATAGAGGTATATTGATTAAGCCATCCAGTCTATGATATTTGTTATGGATATTCCAGCTAACTAAAACAAAATCTCATGAGTGGGTGGTATAGTCATATGTTCAAAACACAGACTCAACAAAACTTTTAACATGAGTTCTAAGCTGCAACCACTGAAACTTGTAATGTTCCTATGAAATTGACAGCTAGGGATGGGGGTGGGCTTTTAAGGTGGGGGAGAAAATATGGGAACACTAGTGGAGGGACATTGACCCTGATGGGAGGATTAGGATCAAAATATTATATACCTAAAACTCATATATCAATAATTTTGTAAATAATAGTTATTTAATAAAAAAATAAATTAAAAAATAAAGCAAAATCCTATGGATTTCAAGGAGGCTGTTGATTCAGGAGAGAGGTCCCTCAAAAGAGGGCCCTTGTTGACATTGTTGGTGGAGGACTGTGGTGGCATTTGTCTCAGCTCAGTTGGATGCTAATCACCTGTAGTCTCAGGTAGGCTCTAGTTTCCAGATGAGAAGAGTCCCGTGTGTTTTGAAACTGTTGCTTGAAGACCTAAGTGTGAACTGTTCATGATCTCGAAACCTAGGAATAAGAACCGACCTTTTACAGAAGGGGCCAGTAGGAAGGCCCCAAATCAGTCATGCGAACACAGCTCCTCATTCCTTATCCATGTCAGCTAACTCCTGTCTTGACTATCTCTCTACCTGCTAACCTCTGACTCTTGGCCTTGAAGGACAGAGTACTTTGTTTTTCTCTCCCTCATGATTTTCCTTTATCAATGTTGGCAGGCACAGCCAGCCTGTTCCTGGAAACTCCCTGTTCAGAACTGACCACTTCTCAGTCTGGGCCTGACCTTAGGCTGTGACTTTGTGCACACTTTGTGGGACTCCAAGGTCCTGGAATTTATGGGTATGAGAATCCAAAGATGCAGCTAGCTGTGGGGCCTCAAGAGCGGCTCTCCTGATAAGGTGCAGTCTATGGACATGCTCTGTAAACAGATGTGCACAGATGTGAAGACAGCAAGCTTTTATTCAGATCTGTCTCTGGGGGTCAGAGCCTTAGGGGTCTTGCTCAGCTCTCATCCACTGAGAGAAGAACAGAGCTCATCAGCCACATCCTTGAAAGGAATCTCAGATATAATGGCCAGAGGAAGCTGTACTTTGGGAAGCAACCAGAGGGCTCTGAGGACTCATTACAGGATCCTCTAGCTCTGATAAGTTGTTAGTTAAAAGTTCACCTGGAGGGGCTTTTATCACTCCCCACTGAGAATTTCCACTTCTTGCTAGGAGCACATATTAGGAAGGAAGAATTCTATAGATGGCATAAATGGCTAAGCATTCTGAATCTTACTTAGGCAAGCATCATAAATTGGGCATTTTGGACCTATAGAAACTCAACTGACTGCATGGTAATTATGGGAATGATGTTTGGGTAGAATTAAGAGGCAAACAAACGTTAGAATGCTAACAACAGTAATAAGAATCATAGCAGTAATGTACGGAGTTTCTTATGCCAGGCACTCTGTTTAACACTTGCAGCATGCTGAATAAATATTCCCTAAAATATCCAGGCACTAATCCCTACAACTTTTTGCAGCAAAAGGAACTGAATTAAGGATTTTGAAATGGGGAGATTATATGGGATTGTCTGGTGGGTCCTAAATGTAATCACAAAAGCAGGGAGGCAGAGGGAGGTTAGGCACACAACAGGAGAAAGCAGTATGACAATGGAGGCAGAGATTGGAGCTACGTGGCCACAAGCCAAGGAAAGCCAGCGGCAATCAGAGGCTGGGAGAGGGAAAGAATAGTTTCTCCTCTTTCTTTCAAAAGAAACTAGGCCTTGCTGACTCCTCAACTTGAGTTCCTAAGTCTGAGGCTTCTGGCCTAGAGGGGTGTAAGAAAATTAATTTTGGTTGTTTTAAATGCCCAAGTTTGGGGTAATTAGCTACAGTAGCAATAGGAAATAAAAGCAGCATCTGAAAGGGCTTAGCTCATTTGATCCTCATCATTCTGTCAAATAGGTACTATCATCATCTCTATTTACAAAAGAACACACTGGTTCAGAAGGGCCAGGGGGGCTTGTTCAAGGACACAGATCTAGCTAGAGGAAGAGCAGGAAATCAAATTAAGTTTATCTCTTCGCTCTCATTCCTCACCACAAATCTCTATACCTTAAAGCTACCACTTAATTTCAGCCACAGCAAAGGTGGTGAGGAAATCAAGCTGACTCCACAAGACTGTGCAGGAAAATCACGGGGTTATGCCTGAGGTTGCCGAGTGGAATGATTATGGGGAGGGTCATTGTCATGAGAGACGTGACAGAAGGAAGAAAGAGCAGTCCTAGGTATCTTCATCAAGTTATATCAGGGAGGGAGTGATGTAGCTGGGAGTAGGGCAAACTGGGGCAGACTAGTGGGAACTAAGAGCCATGGGAAGCAGAGAAAACTACGGTGCCAGGCAGGGGCAGAGGCACCAGTGTGGAGCTTGTGATGGCATTACCATTTCAGGCGTCTCAATTTGAACTGAGCCAGCAGCCTCAGTTCAGATGTGAAAGGCTTTACTCTCCAGAAGAGTGGCTCTGGGAAGGAGTAGGCTTTTGTTATTGCAACCCATCAAGTCAGAGGGGCACAGTGCTACTCACAGGGCTACATTTCTCAGACCTGGCCTCATGGGCAAAGGGCTAAGATATCTAGTCCAAGAACCTGGCATCAAGAGGAGAGCAGGCAGGGATGGGTGAAGGGCCAGGGTCCAGCCAAGTGTTTAAGGGACTGGGAACAAGGATCGGTGGAACTGTGGGTCCTTGGGTAGAGATGCCCAGGCTTGTCCCAGGCCACCAGATTCCCCAAAGTTGGGGTAAGTTTAGTTGCAAGCCTAGTACTTAAGGGAGAGGCTTGGGTTGAGGTCCCTGGGGGGTTCCTGCTTTCAGTACCAACGTCTTGGGGGCTATGGAGGAAAAGATGAGAGGGGAGCTGGCATAAGAGTCCCCTAAACAGCCCTCTTGGATGGGATGGGCTCAGGAAGGTCTGGGGCACTGTTTCTCTAAATGGAGCCCCCTAGACCTGCATCACTTGGGGATTTGTTATAAACGTACATTCTTGAGACCGGGATGTGGTTCAGTGGTAGAGCACTAGAACTTGCCTTGCAAGTTCCTGGGTTTCACTCCACCGTCACATGGTCCCCTAAGTGTCATCAAGAGTAGAACTAACGCCTGAGCCTCATCAAGTCTGGCTCCCAAACAACAAGCAAGCAAGATACCTAAATGTAAATTCTTAGACCCCATCATGCACCTACAGAGCTAGAAACTCTGGGGTGTTTCCTCCAGCAGCCTGTGTTTTAATAAGGTTCTGATCTGCACTGAAATTTAAGAATCATTGGCCCCAAGCCCCAAGGAGGCTATTATGGAATATCCCTGGGAAGACTGGGACCTCGGCCTGGTCCTGCCACAATCCCATGCCACATGACTAGCAGGTTTTCCCAAGATGCTCAGCACTGTCTCTAAAAGCTCGTCTGCGGCAGGGAGGCTTTTCTTCATCAGGGACGCAAATCCTGATCACAGGTGAGCATTTCCTTCCATGGGGCTTTTGAATTATACAGGACTGTGGGCGGAGTTCAGGGGATCAGATAGAAGCAGACCTTGAAATATAGTTTTCCAAATGGATGCATCGTCTTTATTTAAATAGAAAGTGTCTCTGGCTAAAATTGGTGGCTCATTTGTAGGAAAAGCAGAAAAAAAGCCGACTTCTGGGAGTCTTGATGATTTAAACTCTGTTAATATTAGCTGCTGGTTGAATCACAGAGAGAAAATCGACAGATTCATTCTCTTGGGGGCAAGGAGGAGCGGGAGCTCCCAGCTGAGCCAAGACTGCAAGTGCGGGTCTCGGTGATTAATGGCTCAGACCTGGGTGCCCTCTTCCGCTCTCTAGCCAGTGGCCTCGGGGAGCCCTGCAGCATCAGGCTTGTTTATGTGAAGCAGCCAGGAAGGTTGGGGACAGGATGTGGGGTGGGGGTTTTAGGAGGAGGCCTAGGCTAAGGAAACCAGCACCCCAGCCGAGCTCTAGTCTGCAGCCTCAGATGCCATGAAAAAATGATGACCTGACTTCATTAAAGCCTTGTCATCCTGTCTATCCTGACAGCTTGGAGAGAGGGCTCTCCTCTGTGCAGAATGGGATCCAAAGGCCACTGGGGGCACTGAAATCACAGGCTGAACTTTGAGAAGGAAAAATCTTTCTGCCCATGTTAAGCAAATGCTGATTATGAAATGGAAGAAATGGGAGTCCTCTAAGGATCCAGGAGGTGTTGGGGCTCTGGCTTCCAGCTGTGATGGGCTTCAGCCTATCAGTCTGAACGTTCCCAGGTCCACTGGCAACTTAGGAAAGGGTTCTGGGATACCTTCACTATATCAGAGAGAAGCCCCCAGACAGAAGGAGGAGGGGCAGTTGCTGGTATCCTGCAAACACTTGGAATCTGATCCAGAAACCTGATCCTGTCTTGACTGCCTTGGTCTGATTCCCTTAAGATCAAGTCATGTGGTTAAATCATTGATACCTACAAAACACAGAGAAGGCTCCATGGTAGCACAGCCAATGGGAGACCCTCTTCAAGATATGAGAAAGGTGTGTGTGTGTGTGTGTGTGTGTGTGTGTGTGTGTGTGTGTGTGTGTGTGTGTGTGTGAATTCCAGTGGAGTTGGTGAGGAAGACATGGAGAGAGCAAGGAATACTGGGGAAGACCCAGGACACATTTTGTGGGATGTACAGGGATTCCAGAGACAGTAGAGTAGAGAGGACCCTGAACCAGTCTGATTAGGATGGCATGGGTTCCACTTACCTGCTGATTTTTTTTCTGTCCACAGGTTCTCACATTCACAAGTTCTACCGAACCTAGCTGTCATTGGCTGGTTCATTGGTTGGTTCATTGGTTGATTCATTGCCATAGAACCAACTATAGAATGAGATGCAGACTGTCACCCTAATCCTTAAGTAACCTAAGGGTATTTAATAGCAAGGCTTTAACTACCTGGAGTAAGAGGGTTTTCTGAGCAATCAGACCACCTGTATGTCTGCTCTGGAGGCTGGTATCTTCCCTGTAAGAAGGAACCAGGCAGAGTAGCATAGCAGCTCCCACAGACAAGCAGGCTTATAGTCAGAGGAAAGGAGGGGCCTGGTGGAGAGCTGCAACTAAGCACATGGGCACTTCCCTGAGGGTCCCGAATCTCTGCATCGAAGGGACAGTCCTCCTCTTTCTTTACACCCCTACCAGGTTGAAGTTTATGTGCTTTTGGGAAATGGCAGGGAACATACAAAGGGAATCAAGTCTGCCATTCCAGTACCACCCCAGAGTCTACATCTCTGCCCGTGGACAGGGAGAAACACATGGGCAGAGGGATGGGAGATGCAGATCCAGAACAGCAAAAGCAGCTCCCTTCTACTGTTGTCCACGTCTGTATTTGGCCAACTTCTCTTGGGCTTCACTAACCTCGGGACACATTTCACTCCTAGTGAACACCCCAAATAATGCAAGCTGCAAATCTGGGTATGGCTCCCCTCCTTGGGTCTCCTGGTCATTTCAGTCTGTGTCACAGACTTTCATTATCTTGTTCCCACTCTTAGTGGGTGCCAGGATAGAAACCCACCTGATCTAGGAGTGGGGACCTCCCAACCTCAGCAGAGACCATCTTGAATATCCCGGCTGGCCACCCTTGATGGGTCTAACTCAACCACTGCGTTAAATTTATAATAGTTTTGGGGAGAGCCAACGGAGAGACACCCCAGAGATAAATGGACCATTCTGAATAGAAATAGACACTTTGGCCCAGTGCCACCCTTAGTTCCCTAGGGATCCTCAAAGGTTTTGCTGCCACCTTAACCACCCTGCAAGTAAGCTCCTCTCCACCAGTAATCTTAGGAGGTAGGGCTCAGTTGCCATGGGACCTGGTGGGGGAAGAAGGTGGAGAGGGGTTTGCTACCTTCTAGGAGCCCACTCACCTTCCTGGTAGAGAATAGGTATGGCAAAGATGTTCCTTTCTCCTTCATTGACCCACCTAATGGCCACCAAGTGGACACTGGCATCAAGTCCAATAGCCCGATATTGCTTCAGTCCCCCTAGAGCAAAAGGAACATATTGCCTAATGTTTTATAACAAAGCATCCATTCAAAGGGTTTTCCTAAGTAAAGCAGTTCTAAGGTCAAGGCTAGTCTTAGTGCTTTCAGGAACAAAACTGTTTATATAAAAGTTTTAACCATCAAAGTTTAAGAAAAAAATGAAAAACAACCTCCCTCCAAAAAAAACCCTTCTCTTTATAATTTTAGCTAGACATACCTATGTGCACTAGGTATGAAAGATTATCTAAAAATGTTGAAAAGAGTGGCACTTAGAGAATTGTGAGATAAAGAGTAATTTAAAAAAAAATTTTCCCCCTTTGACCTATTGACTATTTCTATAGTAAACATGTTTTATTTGTGAGATTTTTTTCTAAGTTAAGAAAAAAAATGATGGAGTACACTGTTCGTGTTCCTTCAACCAGATCTTTAATAAAGATGCTAAATGCAGCAGGCCTGGGCCCTGCCTCTCTCTCACCATGTGCCCCTGAGAGATCCATCACCCTTCCCATTCCCCACAGTCAACTTCGCAGCCAATTTCAGTCCATTATCATGTCCCAGAAAATGCCAATGCATTTGCAGAGAAGACCAGTCTCAGAAAACCTGTACACCCAGACAGCAGAAACGGACTGCAAAAATGAAGACAGCATTGGCCAAGATATTCCTGGACTAGCCTCTTGACCTCCTGGGTCTGGGGAAGAAGCCTTCCCAGTGGCCACCAAGCCTGAAGGTGAGTAGCCCTTCGCTGGCAGATTGGAGTGGAGATAGAGGAGGACAAGCAGAGGGGACGCATAATCCGGGAACAGAGTTGAGCCTTGTTGGCCTGAGACGATCAGGTCAACTGAATCCAGGACAACTGAATCCATGGGGTCCACTTGGGAATCAGAGGAGGGTTGTGTCCTGAGGCAAGTCTGGGCTTGCCTCTTCCAGCCTGCCTGAGTGGGTGGCTCAGGAAGGAGAACCCGCTGCTGTCTCCACTGCCTCAGTACCTTGAACGCTTTGGTCTCCTTTATGTAAAGGGTAGCTAAGAATGCAGCATCTTCAGCTTACCACTGGGGTCTGAGTGGTCTGGAGATCCTCTGTTTTCTAGACTGCTCCTGAGTACCTTGCTCTGCGGGTTGGGCAGAGCCAGGGAACACAGGATCAGCCTGAGCAGGGCAGTCCTTTTCCTCACCCTGAGCTTCTTCCTCACCCTGTCTCTGGCAGGCCGTGAACCATTGTGGGCTCTTCCAGAGCTCTCCCAGAAGCTCATGTGCTCCTGGTTTGGGTCTCAAGAGTGAAAGATTTCATAGATCTTTGTTAAGAGACTGGGGACTGAGAAAGGACAAGGACCATGACTCTCCCGTCCCCTGCAGACAGATGTCCTTGAAGTCAGCTGCAGTGAAATCTCCTGCAGATTCCTCCTGCTTCAGTGGGGCTGTTGGGGACAAGGTCAAATGATCAAAAGATCAGTGGTTGTCAGTACCTGTGTGTGTACTGCACGTGTGTGTGCCCAAGTGTGTATGGGGTGAGGGAAGAGCTCTGGCTCTGAACTTCCCCTTGTGGATTGTCTAGTTTCCTAAGCTAGTTCCCATGTCTCTTGTGACCCCTGCGGAGTCTCCAGTGACCCACACATTGTATTCCATACAGAGATTTTTCTCCGCTGTAGCCTATGGGTCAAACTGCTCCAGGCTGCCCTGTGTTATGGCCTTGCTCTGGTCATCAGACTCGCTTGCCCCTGAGTGCGCATGGGATGTGCAGGTCTCTGATGCTGCTGTACATCTCTTGAACTTGACCCCGATCTGATGGCTCCATTTCTTTATCATTTCAGTGAAACCCCATCCTGAATTTGAGGACAATGTGGTTCCACACCAGATCCAAAATGACCTCTTCAAATTTACCCAGAAATAGCTAAATTTTAAATAGCTTCCCATTTAAATAAAGCCACCTCTATGTGTAGCTATTTCTAGGTCTAGTTACTCTCCGACTCCCTGAACTCTTACATAAATCAAAGCCCAGTGGAGGTGGATACTCAGTCCCAGACCTCCTGCTCCGAGCTGGGGAGGGTGACCTAGATGGACCACACAGCTTTGTCTTCTGCCTTACAGTTGGGTTTGGCTGATGGAGAGCATCAGTAGCAGAACCCCAAGGGAGCAAGTAGAAGGAAGGCAGATACGATTTCCCTCCCTTCTCCCCTTGTAGGGTCAGAGGCAGCCATAGCTCTTCCTAGCTCCGGATTCATGTTCCTGCTCCTGCTCTTTCTGTCTGAGGGCCCAGCACCTTTCTCTGTGGTCCCTACACCCACCACCCCTTTATAACTTCTCCTCCCTGACCCAAGGGGATGGGATGCCTGTTTTCTGCTCGGACTCCAACTATGATACAGAACCCAGATATTTTGATGAAGAATCTTAGTGACAGGATGCAAACCTGCACCTCAGTGAGGAGACGATTTCTTCCAGAAGATTCTCTCCTCTACAAAGAGGTCACAACACCTGTGCCCCAGCCCCTGAGGTGATATGAAAATGAGACTCTGGCTGCACAGTTAATTAAGTTTTGTCTTTGACGCGCCAGGCCTGTCGAGGATCTACAGAATAAATTGTTCCTCATAAGTCTTCCTCCTCACAGGTCTCAGCTCTCAGAAAAGGAAGCATTCAAAGCCCCAGAACCTGCGAAGAAGGAGGCATTCTGAACATTTAACAAAATAAATGACTCTCTGTTAGTATTTTCAATCGATTTTATTTACTTCCTGGTATGTCTGTATGAAAAGCTCCTTTTCAAGGGTTGTTGTTGTTGTTGTTGTTGTTGTTTCCCTTTTACTTATTTATTTTTCCACCAGCATTGCTGTGAGCAATCCAAAAGGGCCTAGAATCTGGCTGGAGTAGCTTGTGAAATGGGTAGTTTTTCTTTAAAAAAGTAATTTTTCCTTTAAAAAAATCAATAAGCCTATTGTGGTATCTTTACTAGAGATGAGATCAACTTTTCTTTAATAAATATGAACTTCTACCTTCTGGATAGCGAGGAGTGATCATTCAACACTGTGTGAGGGTTTCAGGGCTGAGAGCATACCCTGCTCCCCTGCTTTCCTCCACTCTACACCCCTTACTGTCTTGCCAGTGAGGGGTGACACAAACCCCGGGTTCCAGGCACCATTCCTAAGTTCCACTTTGATTGAAGTTTCCCAGCTGACAGCACCAGGCTAAGCTGTGTTTGATTGTTCAGGGTTTCAGTGTGTACTTTCCTGGGTGTAATAAGGTGGGCCTCTTTCTCTTATCTTTAGCTAGATATATGTCAGAGGAGAAGGCAGTAGACTCAGTTACCCTATTTGCGGGGGTTAATGTTCCTTGATACAGGTTGTGTCTGAAGAAAGTAAGGCTGGAGTTACTGAGAAGAGCACACAGTTGGTATTGGTCCCAAGCTTCCTATCTTTGCCATTGTCACTATGTTTTGAATCCAAGTCTTTATGTTGACAAATTCATATCAAGTAAAACATTGCCTGCAACACTGCAAAACAGAGTCATACACAACCACTACTTGCAATTAAAAACAGAAGAAAAGCCCAATATTTTCTAAGGGTGGGAATGGGGGGGTTCCTCACCTAAGTGTATTAGCTTTCTGTTCTTAGAATCATCACTGGTTCTGAGAGTTTGGACTCCTGGTTCTGATGTTAAAATGTCATCCCGCTCCCCCACCCCTCTGAACAATAGCAAAGCAAATTAAAAATATATCCTTGCTTGCCAACATAAAAAGAAATTGGAAGCCACCCTATTTTTAAAGTCTGATGTGGAGGGAGGAGGGTTTTGGGTTTCTGCCATTTCATATGGAGAGGAAAAGGAAACTGGGAGCGGTGAGCTACAGTGTGTGAGCCTGTGTGATTGCTTTTCATTGTGAGTATAACAATCCCAGAAAACCTGAGTCCTCCTGCCTCCAGCCTCTTGCACACAATCATCCAAATGATTACCCATCTACAGTGGGACGAGGGTGAAAGGAACCATCCTGATTGCGTTTGCTCAAGCCACAAGTGTTTCCTGAGCATTTACTACACACAAGCATCTACTCTGTACCAGCTACCTCAGGAACACAGCAGACACAGTCTCCATCTCCATGACACTCACACTATAAGGGTCCTGTCTGCTGCAGAGGTTTCAACACTTATCCTTCAATAATCCAGTGGGATGGGACATGGACACTTTTCAAAATGGGAAAATGGAAACTGAGAGAAATCAAGTCACAGAGCATGGAATTGCCACAGGTCAGTGCTGGTGTCTCCAAAACTGAGTTCTCCCAGGAGTCAGGGGCACACCACTGGGGTGCAGTCCATCACTGGGACACAGTTCATTGGTGGAGAGGGGCATAGGTTGACTTTCTCTTAAATTGACTTTGTAGCAACAGTAGCATGGAAGCGCCACACCCCTTCTCAGCTCTGCTGCTGACACCTGGGTAACCTTGAAGCCATTGCTGACCGTCCTCATAATATTACTGTGGCTTTTCCAACTGTTCATAGAATAGCATATGCGGAAGCTCATTGCCTGACACTTATAGTTGCTCAATAAATATTAGTTGAATTGGAAGCTGAAAAATGGAGGTAGAGGCAGTGTGCTTCATTCCTCAGTCTAGAGACCTCATTTGATGCATTGATTTGCCTCCAAGCAATTGATTCTATATGCCAGGGCACACATCGGAATGGTGCAGGGAACCCAATTTAGCAAGCTGGTTTTATCCGATGTGGATGTGATCTGTGATTGAAATAAGGAGCATTTGCACACGCAGCCTCCAAGAGCTCAGCCTACAGTTCTACACACACACACCTGCAGATCGCAGACAACTCAGCTCATGGGTATTTCTGCATCAGCAGGTTCCTCCGGCCCTTCCTCCTCGAGCCAAACACCTTCTCATCTCTGCTTCCTCCCTGGACCCTGTGTAAAGTGACAGCTGGGTACAGACAGAAGGAGGGAAGCTCCGTGCTTTCAATGACATGCTCCAAGGCACAGCACAGATAGGAGCTATCCCTGGTTTTATTTTATTTTCTCCAGATTTCACTGAGATCTATCACTATCCAGTGACAATACCCATGGGACCCTTCAGGTCAAGAGAGTGAACTTCATTGTCTTCATAAAAAAAAATAAATAAAACAGCTATTGTTACAGCCAGGCCAGCCTGAGTGGACTGAGGAAAGGTTTAGAAACAAAGTCCCCACTTCCCAATGGGAAAAGCAAACAGGGAACTGAGGCAACACACTGTGCTGGGTGCTGGAAGGAAGGTGGGATGGAGCAGGATAGAGAGGAAGCAATTTTTCCCAGCCTGGCAGCCTGGGAACAAGTGCCAGGGTCAACGCCAGAGACTGGAGTATGAGCCAGTGACAAACTAGCTGGAAACTGGAGTGAGGGACTTAGGGAAGGATGGATGCAAACAAAGTGGACGAGGAGCACCTGGAGCTGGGGCCTGCCCTTTCCCAGGGCCTGCCCACCCTGCACAAAGGTGGGCAATGGTCTGATCAGGCCCCTGCACAGAGGCTGGTGGTGGCTATGCAGGCTGGAGAGGGCTGATGCCCCCTGGATTGCTTCAGGCTGCAGCCTGGAGGGCAAAGTCGCTTTCTGGCCCCAGGGCAGGCTGAGGTGAAAACTGGACAGGTCAGCGCACACAACGGAACAGGCCACCAGGAAGACTGCCGGCCCCATCTCTGTGCTGGCTGCACGGGTCTGCTCCAGCTCCCAGTGACCTCACCCTCAGCACATTTCTCACCTTCCATCTCTGGCTGCTGGTTTGTGAACCCCAATATCTGGCGTTGCATGCTGGCTGGCAGCCAGTGTGTTCCGACAGACTGACACCCACACAGTGGGTGGGTTTGAGAACATCTATGTCAAGAGTCGAGCAAAGGGGTAGTGGTTGGCAGACTCCTCATCTGTTAGGACTGTAGCTCTGATGAGTAAGACCGCCTGGCACAGGGCGGGTAGGGGTGGGCCCTGGGCACCCAGCAGGAGGCCCCCTCCTCACTCCGCTTGAGCAAAGCAGAGAACTGAAGCAATTACCCAGATTATTCAGGCAAAAGTCCCACAATGCAGCTACTGAGGTGGGGAAAATACAAGTGGCACCTTTTCGGTTGCTTCTCTATTTCAGTTTCTTTAAAAAGGAAGGGAGAGAAAGAAAGAAAGAAAGAGAGAGAGAGGAAGGAAGGAAGAAGAAAGAAAGAAAGAAAGAAAATAAGGAAGGAAGGAAAGAAGAAAGGAAGGAAATAAGGAAGGAAGGAAGGAAGGAAGGAAGGAAGGAAGGAAGGAAGGAAGGAAGGAAGGAAGGAAGGAAGGAAAGAAAGAAAGAAGGAAGGAAAGAAGGAAGGAAGGAAAGAAGGAAAGAAGGAAAGAAGGAAGGAAAGAAGGAAGGAAAGAAGGAAGGAAGGAAAGAAAGAAAGAAAGAAAGAAAGAAAGAAAAGAAAGAAAGAAAGAAAGAAAGAAAGAAAGAAAGAAAGAAAGAAAGAAAGAAAGAAAGAAAGAAAGAAAGAAAGAAAGGAAGGAAGGAAGGAAGGAAGGAAGGAAGGAAGGAAGGAAGGAAGGAAGGAAGGAAGGAAAGAAGGAAAGAAAGAAGGAAAGAAAGAAGAAAAGAAAGAAGGAAAGAAAGAAAGAAGAAAAAAGGAAAGAAGGAAGGAAGGAAAGAAGGAAAGAAGGAAGGAAAGAAGGAAGGAAAGAAGGAAGGAAAGAAGGAAGGAAGGAAGGAAAGAAGGAAAGAAGGGAAGGAAAGAAGGAAGGAAGGAAAGAAGGAAAGAAGGAAGGAAAGAAGGAAGGAAGGAAAGAAGGAAGGAAAGAAAGAAAGGAAGGAAGGAAGGAAGGAAGAGAAGGAAAGAAGAAGGAAAGAAGGAAGGAAAGAAGGAAGGAAGGAAAGAAGGAAAGAAGGAAGGAAAGAAAGAAAGAAAGAAAGAAAGAAAGAAAGAAAGAAAGAAAGAAAGAAAGAAAGAAAGAAAGAAAGAAAGAAAGAAAGAAAGAAAGAAAGAAAGAAAGAAAGAAAGAAAGAAAGAAAGGAAGGAAGGAAGGAAGGAAGGAAGGAAGGAAGGAAGGAAGGAAGGAAGGAAGGAAGGAAGGAAAGAAGGAAGGAAAGAAAGAAAGAAAGAAAGAAAGAAAGAAAGAAAGAAAGAAAGAAAGAAAGAAAGAAAGGAAGGAAGGAAGGAAGGAAGGAAGGAAGGAAGGAGGAAGGAAGGAAGGGAGGGAGGGAGGAAGGGAGGGAGGGAGGGAGGAAGGAAGGGAGGGAGGAAGGGAGGGAGGGGAGGGAGGGAGGGAGGAAAGAAGGAAAGAAAGAAGGAAAGAAAGAAGAAAGAAAGAAGGAAAGGAAAGAAAGAAAGGAAGGAAGGAAGGAAGGAAGGAAGGAAAGAAAGGAAGGAAAGAAAGGAAGGAAGGAAGGAAGGATGGAAGGAAGGAAGGAAGAAAAGAAAGAAAGAAAGAAAGAAAGAAAGAAAGAAAGAAAGAAAGAAAGAAAGAAAGAAAGAAAGAAAGAAAGAAAGAAAGAAAGAAGAAAGAAAGAAAGAAAGAAAGGAAGGAAGGAAGGAAGGAAGGAAGGAAGGAAGGAAGGAAGAAAAGAAAGAAAGGAAGGAAGAAAAGAAAGAAAGGAAGGAAGGAAGAAAAGAAAGAAAGAAAGGAAGGAAGGAAGTAAAGAAAGAAAGAAGAAAGAAAGAAGGAAGGAAGGAAATAAAGAAGGAAAGAAGGAAAGAAGGAAGGAAAGAAGGAAAGAAAGAAAGAGAAAGGAAAGGAGAGAGAGAGAGAGAGAGAGAGAGAGAGAGAGAGAGAGAGAGAGAGAGAGAGAGAGAGAGAGAGAGAGAGAGAAGCGGCAGTAGCACCTCCCCCGCACCTATTGTGTTAAAGTTACTTCCAGTGACCACTCATCTGGGATCTCATTGCACACCCCCAGGATTCTGCCTCCTTTCAGCTGTTCCCACCCTCTACGGGTGATTGCAGCATTGAGTTAAAATTGAACAGATTAGTAAATAGATTTTCATCTTTGTGCTACACAATAAACAGTCATGGCAAGAACACATGGAAGGATTACTGGATAAAGGGATCTAATCAATGTAATCAGAAGGGAAGGCTTCCTCAAGGCTGAGCAGGCGAACACCTGGAGGAGACACTTCCCAGAGACCGAGACAGCCCCACTGGGAAACCAGGAGCAGCCCTAGCCGGTACCTGCCTCTCCCTTTTCTTTTTCTGTTTTTGTTTTTTGGGCCCCCTGATGATGCTCAGGGATTATTCCTGGTTCTGCACTTAGGAATCACTTCTGGAGGTGTTTGGGGAACCACAGGGATGCTGGGGATCAAGCCTGGCTTGGCCATGTGCAAGATAAGCACCCTCCCCACTGTATTATGACTCTGGGCCCTGCTTCTTCCTTTTCTGATCGGGAACAAACTCGTGACCCATCCTCCGCAGATAGGGTCTGCACCAGCCTGTCTCCTGGGTCTGATACTGGGGGCAAAAGCCCAGGAGGTCAGGCCAGCCATCACCAGACCTTGGACCTGGCCCACAACTGCTCCGACCCCCAAGACCTGAGGGCCTCGTGTGTCCCCTGCTGGCCCCCATGTGTGCAAACTGGTACCTAGCTAAGAGGTCTTTCTCTCCTCAGTGCTGAGGGAGATACACTGTCAGGGTATCTGTGTCACGCCCACAGATACAATGGGTATCCCTACCTTGTCAGAGGTGCTGGACTTCAATAGTGACCCCAGGCCCACTGGATGCTCTGCTGCTGGTAGCATGGCTACCCTGGGATCCAGCTTCCAGGTCAGGAGGCGCTGGGTGTGCCTAGGGCTCATGCAGATTAAGTCTGCGGTATTAGCTGTAGCTAAAGAGAACAAGGAGCAAGAGGCCAGGTTTCAGGCTCTTGTGCTGACAAAACATGTGTGGCCCTGTAGGTCCCCACCAGAATGTGAAGTATGTCAGTCTCTCTTCCCACCCTGTGTTAGTGCCTTTCCTCACCTCAGCGCAAGGCAGGCAGGGTGCCTTCTTGCTCAAACTGGCCAGGCCACATGGGTAGAATTTATTTCTCGGCATCTTTTTTATTTGCTAATTCTGGAGGTGTCCATTCTCTGGTTCAGAAATACAAATCCTTTTAACTAGCATGATCAGATTTAACTGGATATGACAATCACCAGTCTGATGCGAGCTTTTCATCTTGAATCCACAAGGGTTCATCAGGAATTAATTTAAAAGCATGCCACATTTGGGGAGAGGGTATCTGGGCCTATTCCCAGGGTCTTCCTCCCACAGGACCGTTGCTCTGACCCCCCATATGCTGTCTCCCTCAGATATGGAGGCCAGAGGCTCACCCCACACTCAGCTCTTCCACCTGCTCTGGCCTCCTCCGCCTCCATCTCTCTCAGTGATTCAGGGTTCAGCTTTGACTGCTCTTGGTCTAGCCCTGTCTTTTGGTTTCAGCATTCTCTGGGGTCTTAGGTAAGATACTCCATTTTCCTTTCAGATTCACTGCTAGGAAGGATGCTGAGAAGCCTCTCAGTGGAGCAGCCAACAGAGCTGGTGCTAATGTGTGTCTAAAGCCCTGTGGGCTCTGACAAGGAAGGAGGATGCAGAAACAGGAGTGGCGTGAACCTGCCTTTGATACCAGCCGTAGGCTTCCCTTCTTTATTGCCTTCAGAGTAGGACCACTATTCTGCCTCCTGGGGGGGGGGGATGTCAGCTGGAAATTTTTTTGCTAAATAAACAGATGACACAATGACTCTACTCCTTCGATATCAAACTTGCCTCCCCCCACTCTGCCATGGCAAAGCGATCTAGGTAGGACAGATGCTCTGTTCTCTTTGCCGAGGCTACTGGACATCTATTGATTTTGTCTGCTTAGTATTCTAGTGCCCCTGCTAGTAATAGCTGCGTCTCCTTTTTGACGATGAATTGCTCCATCACAAATTCTCCCCAGACTTGGTGCCTATTGCTGGTCACTCTTCCTGCCTCTCACAGTTCTGTGTGCAGAATAGGCCCTGTGGGAGGACTCCCTTCCTCCCAGAGTGGACTGGGCAGCCTCTGAGGCTGACGGTGCTGGGATGTGAAGGTGTGCAGTCTCAGGAGAGATGCCAGTTCTGGGTGCAGCTGGGAGCTCTCTTGAGGCTCTTGAGCCAAGGCCTCTGCTTGTCTGTAGGGCTTTGTCCCATGAACTAGCTTCTCCCCAGCATGGCAGCTGTGTGCCATGAGAGAGAATGCTCAGTGCATGGAAGCCCGAGTGGCAGGTTATCTCTGCCCCACTCGGATTAGGACACAGAGCCATGCCTGTTGCATCTTAGTGTAAATAAGCCACAATGCAGCCCCAAATCCAGGGAAGAGGAAACACTCACCCTCTGCGGGAAGCTTGCCTAAGGTGCTTTGAGCCTTTTTACTTTACCTGCCTTTTACTTTCGGGAACTACCCTTGGGGCCAGAATTCTTGCCCCTGGGCACAGAGAAAGACCATATGGTCAAGCCTGAGAGACCCGAGTTCCTGGATTCACATGCAGCCACATATGCTTCATGGTGACAGTTTACTCAAGAAGGGTCAATCAACAATCCCTTTCCTTATGTAGTGCCAGGTAGACTCAGGCATCTTGGGAGGGACTGCTTGCCAAAGGCAGAAACTGAAGCAGGAATGTCCTGTTGGGTCGGAGGCGCAGAGAAGAGACTCCAGGAACACAATGTATATCCATTAATATTTTTAATGATCTCCAGCCGGAGGGGCAGCAGCTCTCATCTTGGCAGTTGACTGACCAGAGCTGACTGACTAGAGCTGACTGACTACCTCCACAAGGACCCCAACTCTCTTATCCCACCGTCTCAAAGGGCAATACCGCTTAGAGTTTGCATAGTTTACATTACAAATATATTTCACATTCTTTGCATAGGATTTAGGAATAATAGGAAGGAGACAACCAGGAACCAAAACCTGCAGGGGGTGCTTTATCTAGGTGAGATGAACAAAAGAACGCATTACAGTTGCTAATTCAGCCTTCCGACTAGCCCATGATGGCAAGGTCCATGTCAGACAGAAGAACAAGGTTTTCGGCCTAACTTTAAGCATCTTTCATTAGACTCCATCTTGGGCTAGTTATAGCCAAAAGGAAATGTGTAGAGAAATGACCTAGGATAGCCTTGTCTGTAACTGCAGCTTGATTAACAGTCTCACTAGGGAATTCTACATACTAACTCTATTGGGAGACAGTCTGCCAGAAGACCCCATGTATCTGTTAACAGGCAGTATCCATCAGACCTTCCTTCGCATATCCTTAGATCTACCTTCTGCCAACAGAAACAGTTCCTCTATCCCGTGCTAAACACGTACTTAATCCCCATCACCCACAGGGCCTGCACAAGGCGGAGGTGTCAGAGTTGGCAAATGTGGGCTTGAGCAGGAAGTCATTTAGCGCAGCTACAGTCAGACCCAGGGTGTTTCTCACTGGGCAAACAATGAGTCCTGCGGGCCCTGCATTGGTACTCACCGGGCTCAAGCTGCTGCCCTCAGGCCCCAGGCAGACTAGTGCAGAATCTGATTTGCTTCCCATCAAAGTGGATCAGGAGGTCCGAGAAAAACAAACTAATAAACACATGCTGTAAAGCAGGCATTTAGACCCTTATCTGTCATGCTTGGACCTGCCAGGGCCTGGCCTAGCTGCACAGATGAAGGTGGCATTTATTTATTGTAACCATTTTCATTAAGATACGAGGATTCCTAATACTGTTAATCACACTTTTCATGCACACTTCATTCCCTCATCTAGTCCATCACCAGAGAACGCATTTCCCTTCACCAAGGGTCCCAAGGGCCTCTCCCAGCACCCGCCTCAACCCAGTTCATTTCTATAGACAAAATTTCCACTTCTGATGACTTTGGCCAGTTGTTCTATTACTATGCTTCATTTCTTTCTTTCTCTCTTTTTTTTAAGTCGTTGTGGAGGTGGCGCCAGAAGGTGGCTTTTCAAAGGACACATGCCTGGTCTCAGGTCTCCAATAGGTGAGAACTCCAGGGGTCCTCCCGGCAAGGGTCTGTCCCCTGGCATGGTCTTTCCCTGGTCTTTCCCTAACCCCTTACACTGCTCCATGTCTCAGCCAGGGATGAACACTGCCCTCAGTGTTGCTGTCCTCACTGCCCTGTAGAACCTGGAGAAGCCCATACCTGCTAAGAGAGGCAAAAAATCCAGATTTCACTAGACTCAGCAAATTTGATGACTAGGCAGCCTCTCCCCACTGGGTTGAGGGAGGACTTACTCTGTCTAAGAGCAGCTCTTGTGGGACAAAAGACCCCTGATGGGTTATCTGGGTAAGGGGCGAGCAAGAAGTTGTGGTCTATATACATCGTGGAATATGATGCAGCTCTAAGGTTAAATCATGCCATTTTAACAACATGGATAGAATTAGAATATTATGCTGAGTGAACTTGGACAGAAGAAAGGGGTAGACCCAGAATGATCTCTCCTGTGGGATTTAAAGACACACAGCAAGGAAGTAACAAAGGGACAAAGGCAATGTAACGGGCGAACACAACATGAGAAACCATCATTAACAGTACTGCAAATCACAGAATCTCAATAATAAAAAAATAATTTTAAGAAGAAGGAAAAAGGGTGAGCAGACCCACAGACCCACATCTATCTGAGTGGCTCTCATGTGTGTTTCTGTGTCCCACGCCCTGCTCCCATATCTGGGGACAGCAGATGTGGGCATCTGCTCTTCTGGACACTACAGGATGCTGGCAGGACACTACGGGTATCTTTCCCTCCAGCTGCAGGCCCTGGCCAAGCTAAGTGCCCATCCATGCTTCAGCCACTATTGTAGACTAGGTATGGCCAATCTGCTTGGAAGCCTTTCGGCTGGTCCCATGTTCTGCTTCCTATTGGAAGGGGTCCCTGCACATCTTGGTCCATCTCCTCTACTGTAGACCTGGATGCTGGCTTTTTCTGGATCCTGATGCTTTCTGCTGGAGCTGGACTCAACTGTAGTGAAGATAGCCTCCAAATTTACAGTAGAACTCCAGGCCACCGTCACCCCTGCTTGTCACACCCTTAGGAGTAGACTCCGTCAAACCACCCGAGACAGAGCTGGGGCTAGTTCATGTCCTGGAACATGAGGATAGGAGGATCACAGCATCTCCGTCTCCTTCTAAGACTCAGGCCTGACTCAGAAGATCACTCTGAGCCTAAACCTAGGTGTGATTCCTGAGCCCTGAGCCTTAGTGTGAGTACTGAGCCCTAAATCTAAGCTTAAGTCTGATTCTTGAGCCTTTGAGCCCTGAGCCCCGAGTCCTGAACCCTGAGCCCCGAGTCTAGACCTGAGCCCTAACCCCTGAGCCTGGGTCCTTATCCCTGAGCCTTGAGCTCTGAATCTGAGTTCTAAGCCCTTAGTCCTGGCCTGAGTGTGAGCCTGAGCTGCTGGCGGGACCTGTTCATTTTTTTCTATCCTCCTTGACAGCTTACCAGCCTTCACATCTCTGAGCTGGGAGCAGTCAAGAAGGTGTGTTAAATTTACCAAATCAGCCCCTGCTGCTTTCACCCAGGAGCCTCTGCATCACTGGGTTGGGGGAGAGGTGACAGAGCAGGGGGCATGCAGCTGAGGGCAGGGATGAGGTGGGTGGGGGAGGCAAGTGTGGTTATTTTAGTAGCAGCCCTTTGGTGCTCCTTTGGGAGTGCTTTGGAGAGGTGGGGTTTAGGGGGGAGAGTGGGGCAGCCCTGGGACACCAGCAGTGGGGACAGAGGGGTATGTGGGGTGGGGACTGAGCAGCCCCAGGCCTTGTGGATCCAGCCTGTTCTCCTGCATCAGAAATGGGACCCACCCCTTGCCTCCCTTCTGTTTCTCTTTCTCTCTATTTTCCTTGCTCCATCTCTATTTGACTCACATTGTCTCTGGCTCTTTGTCTCTGTCTGACTGTCTCTCTGGTGGGTAGCTGTTCAGTTGCTGGCCCTGCCCTCCTGTCTGCTGGAAGCAGAGAGATTCTTCTGGCAGTATGGTTCTAGAATTTCCGATCACTCGGGATTACTCTGGCTCTGTCTTCTGCTTCCCGCCAAGCTTGGGTGGGGCTTGCCATCTCTCTCTCCTGCCAGTTCAGTCACTGTTTCCTATTCAGCAAATGGAGCTGGGGGTTCCCTGTGCTGGGAACTCACAATGAGCAATTCAAATGAGGTCCTGGCCCTCAGGCAGCTTATTGACTGACTGGGAGCAGAGGAGGAACTAATAAAGACATATTTGCACGAGGAGAGCAAAGGGCGCTCTGGGGGCAGTAGTTGGTCCACATTATTTCCAATTCCTAGGAATGTCATAACAAATTGCTTTGATTTGGTGGTTTAAAACAATAGAAATTGGTTTTCTCAGAGTCCTAGAGGCAGGAACAAAAATCATGGGGCTGACTGGACCATCTTCCCTCACAAGTGTCTTAGCTTTGAGGGTCGTTGGTGACTCTTGGCTCTCAGCTGCATTTCTGTCTTAGCAAACACATGACCTTGTCCTTGTGAACTTCCTTCTGCTCAGATTAGGGTCCATCATGATGTAGCACAATCTCCTTGTGCTTGGTTTATCTATGAAGAGTCTTTCTAAAGCAGACCACATGCAAGGGTATCAGGGTTTTATAATTGGGGGAGGAGGGCATGATTCAACTCACAACAGAGTCCTTAAATAAGACTAGGACCATCAGGTCAATTCAAGACCTTAAATAAGACTAGGACCATCAGGTCATTTCACTTGTGAAGAAAGCGAAATGAGTCTTTGAAAGCAAATAGGAGTGAATTAGGTGAAGAGTGTCAGGGATGCGTATGTGTTTTGTCTAAAGGCTGAACAAAGTACAGGGACAGTTGAAGTAGAAAAGGTCAGGCCTGTTTCAGGGCATTCCCCGGAAGCAGGAGTGACCAGGACAAACCTAGACAGAGGCTCTGTGGTATGACAAGGAGTTTGGATCCTACTGAATCCTGTTTGCAGGGTAATGGGAAAACAATGCAAACTTTTATTGATGAGGAGGGAAACAGGACCACACCTGGCTGTGCTCAGGCCTTACTCCTGGCTTTGCACTCAAGGATCACTTCTGGTTGCTCCTGATAAATTGGGGCCATATGTAGTGCTGGGGATAGAACCCAGGCACAGGCTCATCTGCTGTACTATCTCTCCAGCCATTGCAAATTTCCTGCAAAGGACTGATATGGTGATATCCACGGTATAGAAATAACACTCTTGTGCATGGAGAGTTGAAGGGAAAGGCACAGCCCACAGAAGAGACAGGAGAGGGAGACTTTGTCATGTCAAAGGGGGCAATGTTAATTTCAAATAGGTTCAGGATATAGGAAATCGAGAGATGTGGATGGCTTGAGGAGACTTGTGAAGGGAAACCAGCAAGGCTGCTTGCTCTAAGGGCAGGGGGTTGGACATAGAGGGAGGAGGGGGCAAACAAGGATTTTTGTCTGTCTCTGGTCCATGAGATTTCTGGAGAGGAAAGATCACACCTCCCAGGGGAGCTTAAGCCAAGACAGAGGAGTCTCCCACATAAGGAATGCACATAGATTTTTTCCAGCTTTGATGTAAAATGCACACAGCATTTACACAGAGTGGAGCAGCAAACTGCCCAGCGGGCTAGGGACTTGTCTTTCTTCAAAGAAAACTGTAGTTAGGTTTTCACTGACATGGAAAAACCACAAATTGTGACACTATTTAGAGGAAACAAGTCTAGAAGGAGATGGACTGAGAGCAGTCCTCTCTGGACTGGAGAACGGTATGAGGAGCTGGGACAGATTGGAGGGGGCTGTGACTGAAGGGCGTGGCCCTCCCCCAATCCTGCCTCGTCTTTCTCTGCTCCTGAGCTCCCCTGGTCTTCCCCTGGCCCCAAGTCCTGCCCCTCTCAGGGTTTTGAGTGGATTTCCATGCTATCATCCCTGCCATATCCTCTCCCTCTACCCAGCTGGCCTGACCCACCTGCCCCCTGAGCTATAGATTCCAGGGCCAGCTCCTAACCTGGGATGTTCCTACCAGCCTCCCCTGGTCACACAATAATCCTGGCAGCTGCTGATCTAGCACCTCTCCGACTGAAAGCTGCAGCCCAAGAAACAGGGAAAAGAAGCTGCATTTTTGTTTCTGAGAATTAGTGTGGCCTGAAGATACTGGGTGGAAAAGCCCAGCAGAACAGGAGTTGGTGTCTATAAAGCCAGGTCTGTGCCGTGTGCTCTGGGAGCACCTTCTCATTGGATCAGCATAACCCTGAGGCTGATGAGTTTTACAGATGAGGAGATGGAGGTTTGGGGATAGTGGCCTGTTCACAAGAGCATCATTTACCCAAGGTTATGGCCAAATAACACTCGTAGGGTAGCCAAGTGACAGGTCAAAGCCAGGCCAGTATGAGACTCTACAGCCTATGCTGGTCATCCCTCTTGCTCCTGTCTCCTACACCTGCCAGTAGCCTTCTCTGCTGGGACTCCTTAAGGCACTTGTTCCTCCCATACCATCAGCCTGTGGCACAAGGGTCCCCACCCCAAATCATCCCCTCAGTCAGGCTTACTTGAAATTAAAAACAGAACAAGCGATGAAATCAGTTTCAGCTCCAGAAGTTATATAACCATCCTCATTTCACAGCTCATTGTCATGGCAAGTCCAGTTTAGGCATTTGGCTGTTGCTTTTGAACCTTTCATCACTCCATTCCTTCCTGCCCCAGGTGTTGACTCCAGAGTATTTGATTTGTGGTCCAACCTGCTCCTGAATTCTTGTTAAAATCTACTGTTTTGTGGCATATGCATGTTGTTAATTTACACAAAGGTATCACTCTAAATCTTGCTTTCTTCTTCTTTTTGCCACTTTGCACCATGAAGTTCTATTCCCTGTGAACTTTGCATAGCCAGGCCCTGGCTTGGATGTAGATAACATCCTTCCCATCCTTTTCTCTTCATATGACCAGGCTTCAGCTTACCAAGGAGCTCTACCAGGCTGGTCATTCTGGAAATGGGACCTCTGCACTTCTAGATTCATCTCTGGATTCTCTGCTCCAGAGAGGACCACTTGGTCATGGACTCAGGGCAAGAGGAGTCTCACTCAACAGTTCCAAAACACTTTCCAGAATGTCACTATTGATTTATGTGATCACTCACAGTGTTTCTACCTAATTTTCCCTCTAATTCTTGGCTTTAGTTACATGTCTAACTAAAGACATGTAACTGAGATGGGTGGGCTTGCAGGGGAAAGGGGTCATAGCTCTTTCTCAGCTGAGACATCAAGAATTTTCCATCAAGTTGTTCTCTCCTCAGCCCACATTCTCCTTGGAAAGCATTTCTCCCTATCTTTTCAGTAAAAATTTCTTTGCTACAGGGGAATGGTAAGAAAGAAAGAATAAGAATAGTCCCTGCACTGTTGTGCTCTTTCCTTCCCTATAGCATGGGGACATTCACCATTCTCTCTGTTAAGCCTTGAACCACGTCCCCTATCAGTTTCCAGTAGAGCCAGAATTCCTTGCATGTTGGTGTTCTATACTGACCAACAGCAGTGATGTGTGCCCCAGCATTTGTCTTCTCACATAGCCTGCTAATTTGATTCCAAACATAACGGGGGGGGATTTTTCTTTGTTTCCAGGCAAATCTATTGCTGTCTCAGTTTCCTGAATCTTCGCAATCCCAGACCTTGTGAAACTCCACCTGACCCACCACACCTCAACACACAGCAGCTCTTTCTAGGTAGATATGCCCTCCCTAAACCAGGACTCCCTTTGCCCAAGAAGCAGAATAACTTGCTGAGAATATGTCTTTTGTTTTCCACTGATGTCCTGAGGCATTTTTCTCATTTCCATGAGAGGGATCCCATAGGAAGAACCAGGGCTCCCTCACACTCCTTCCCTCCCCTGAGAAACATGGAACATTCTTGAGTGTTTTCAAGGTTGGGTATCTTCCTGGTTGGCCAACAAGTTCTACTGTGGAAGAGAGAAGTGGAACAAGTCCCTTGGCGTTTCATATATGACAGAGGAGATGATAGAATGCTGAGAATACTTGAGGGCAGATGGTAGATTTCAAGTCAGAACCAGCTCAGACATCTGAAGGAATTGTGGATGAGAAATGAATAAGCAGCATTTTAGAAAACACAAGAAAGTAGATGCAATAGAAAAGAGCACGGCAGAGAGGAGAGCCCATGCAGAATCTCCCAGCAAAAGAGGAAATGGGAAGAACAGAGGATGGGAAGTGCTTGACACTCAGCTGGTTGCCTATTGTAACAAAAAAGTCTTGTTTGTATTTGCTTGACAAACAACATGCCTCTCAGTGTCCATTCTTACTTAGCTTATGTGCCTTTTGATGAGCTAGATTGGTTGATCTAGGCAGGGCTTGGCAACATGAGTCTCCCATTCTCCTCTGGACCAGTGGACTAGCCGAGCATGTTGTTCTCATGGCAACAGCTAAGTGCAAGACAACAAGTCAGTTGTGCATGGTGCTTTCCAAGGCTTTGGTCACACAATGCTTGTCATGACTGTATTGACCAAAGGAAGCCACATGGCCATATAACTAAGGTGAAAGGAGGTAAAGTTTTGGACTCTTGAATGCACCTAAAAGTTCCTGCAAGGCCTAGTTGTACTTCCTTGACTTCATGTGCGTGGGTTTTCTTTTCCTTACAACTAAGTCCTTGCCAGTCAAGACATAGGTTATGACTAGGCTGATTTCTCATTTAAATATGTACATATATGTACATACATGCTTATATATGTTTACATATGTATTGATAGCAATGGTCATGTTGTGCCAGGTTCTTAATAAGATGAACACAATGAGTTGATGAGCCTGAATCAAGAAGGTTGTTCCCTGCAACTTGCCCAAGTCACCACATTCAAGCAACTTGGTTCCTTCCATAAGGTGTTTGCAAGGGAGGGTGTGATGAGCGCAGCAGTAGAGCTTCCATGTCGGGCGCACCGCGGGGTCCCCGACAGTGCCGGAAGCGAAGTTCCCTTCTACCTCCGAAGCCGGGCGAGGAATGGATGAGCACTCAGGGATCCGATGAGGTTTTAAAAGACTTTACTTATCACAGGTTCAGGCATACAAATCAGCAAAAGGAAAAACCCGATGCTTAGGATTCCAGGCTAGAACCCCAGCCACGTGTAGGCCAAGATGGCGACCACCACGTGTATCGGCTTTGGGAAAGGAGAAGAACACTTCCAAGCAGGGCGACCGCTCACAGCGAGCAGCAGCCCCCAAAGAAGCGCGGGAGAGTGAAAACTGGCTAGTTTATACCCGTGCAACTCAGGCCTTCCTCCCATTGTTATGGAAAGCAGGGAGTGTTAAATGTCCTTAGATAATCCCTCCCTGCACCTCACCTAGGCCCTTTAGTATGCTAATGTTTTGAGCCAAATGCCCTTAAAGGAGTCCTGCAACACTTCCAGATTGCACAAGGGGGAGAGGTTCCCAGAATCAGTGTGGCTCTAAGACAGGGAGGTCCATGTGAAGGACCTTGGCAAAAACAAACAATAATCAATTTCCTTTAAGGAAAAAGAAAAGACTGGCCTAAGGCAGACTCAGGCATGGAAATTCAGCAGATCAAGCTGGGATTCTGCTTCAGGTCCAGTGATGGAGGGCTGGAGTGAGAAGTTGGTTCCAGACTGTGGCAGAAGGACTGTTAGAGTCAAGGGAGGAGAGTGAGGAAGACTCTTACTTTGTGCCCTATAAGAAGCTGCCCTTTAACTTCGCAGGTATAACATGAAGCAGTTTGTGATTCCTGACACAGTATGTGATTCCCTGCTTTCTGACTTCCTTCCAGAGCTGACCTTACAGGCACAGGGTTCTAGGGAAAGCCCTGTGTGAAAGTGTGATTGTACTGCATTGGATCTGGGGTCCAGGATCAACAGATCTTAGAGCTACAAGTGTCCAGGTTAGAACTGTCTTTTATTTCTTCTCTTCTACCTTTTGGGGGAACTGGAAGCAATCTGAGCTTTCTCTCCTGCTGCTAAGGATGTGGTAGAGTTATTGGTGTTCCCAGGCCCTATCCCTCACTTACAACAACTGTTCAGGAGCCAGATTTGGGAGACTTTTATGGGTGATGAGGATGTATGAACCAGAACAAGTTTGACTCCCTGACCCCCATTGAACTGGCAACTGGAGAAGTGAAATCAATTCTGGTAACCTGAGCAGCAGGAGCAAGCCAGCAAGAGTAATGGGAAACTGTCAAGGTGCTTTTCTCACCCACACAACAGGGAAGAGGAGAAAAAGGAGCCAATAACAACACAATGAGTGTGTATTGATGAACACTATGTGGAAGTTCTGGGTTGAATAAAGAGATAGCAAAGTGAAAGAGATGTGTTTCCCAAGCACGTCCAGATCCTGTCTTCCTTACTGTCTTCCTTGCAGCGGTACATGTAAATATATCTATATCTATATCTATATCTATATCTATATCTATATCTATATCTATATCTATATCTATATCTATATCTATCTATATATATATATATAAATATAAAACCTGCAACAATGGAAGAGAAGGTCAAGGTGTTTGAGTCTAGAGAAGACCAGCTAGTTTGGTCTGAGAGTACATCTCTGCTAGGAAGAAACTAAGAGAGGCTGCAGTAACAAGCGCCACAATGTCTACGTGGTTGAATGCAAAGCTTCCCTTCTCTCTAACGGGTTGGTAAGATTCTCTGCTTCCTCCCTCTGGGGCTCAGGTTAAGTGAACACTGTTCTCTCCAAAGTTGTTGATTGCCAGACTCCTGAGAGAGGAGTCTAGAGTCTCTTATGATAAATGCAAGCCTAGAAATGGACAGCAGCCACTCCTCAGAAACCATGGACCACAAGTTACACAACCTCCTACATAAGGGACTGAGAAGTGCGGTCTGCTTTGTGGCCGGCATGCAGGAAAGTTGGAATAATACAGACAGAGGAAGTTAGCAAGACCTCTCAGAAAAGAAAAGTCTTGAGATGGGGCTAAAGAAAATGGCAGGAAAAGAAGGGAGGCAGGGAAGTGAGGTGGGCCCTCTGGGCTGAGGTTTTGCAGAGACATTGTGCTTTGTTGAGCTCTGGAGGTCAGAAGAGCTGAGAGAGAGCAGTGGGCAGTGGGAAGGGCTGGGGATGGGGTGGAGGCCTCAGGGTGAAGCTCCTTCTGGGTCTTGCTTGGGAATTAAGAGTTTATCTTCTAGTAGTGCACAGGCAGCAGACATCCTCGGCAGCACAGGGCTGGGGTTGCTTAAAAGGGAAATCCCCGGGAGGATTTGGGGCGAGCTATATTGGGCATCACCCAGCTTCCCAGGCAGAGGCCTGCAGTCAGCTGGTCTCTGCCTGCATTGTCTCTATGTCCCCTGGATAATGTCTTTTAAAACTCTGTAATAGCCAGCCCTTGCTTTTATTTTAAAGATTTTAAAAAATCTGCTGTTGTGACTGGGGTACTATGAGATTGTCTCAGCAGGGGTGCTGAGGGTGAGAGAGAAATTGGGTTTTTGGTTGGGCTTTGGAGACCAGGTCTGTAGAAGGCTCTCACTGATGCTAAGAGGCTGGGAGCTCTTGAACGTAGCAGAGGACGTTCTCAGGGCCCCCCGAGAGGGTTGTGCATGACAAGTTGCTACCAGGCAAGGGAGGGCAATATAAGGGTGATGAGACTTCAGAGGACAAATGTCTCCAAAGAGGACATACAGCTGCTTTTTCCCTGTTGCTGCGTGGTATCTCCCTAGATAATTCCCCTGTCAGCAGAAAGAGAAGAGGAGGCTGGACAGGAGGAGCAGCGGAAGGAAGTTCCAGTGTTCAAAGGCTTTAGTTTTAAATACTTTTGTCAAAGTCTTTGCAACCAAGTTTGAGGTCTTGCTTGCATCAGAAAAAAGGCGGGTTCACAGATGGCGCCCTGCTGGGGGAGACTTTAGCACCTTCCCTCTTTCCCTGCCTGCACAGATGGGTGAGGACTTCATTTCTGGTTCCTGAGGGGGAAGTGTGGCAGGAAACAGTCTTGATTTCTCTCTTCCCTTTATCACCAGAGCCTTTCACTGGTGAGCTTAGCACCCACTGGCCACATTTGCTAGGAAGAAGGGTGCAGCAGTGTCTGCAACCCTGAGCTCTCAACTGTCCAAGGTCATTCTCACAGAGTGAGTTTGCCCCCAAGAAGAAAAATAGAAAATCCAGGGTCCTTTCCTCATCCTCCAAGCTATTGTGTGTGTGTGTGTGTGTGTGTGTGTGTGTGTGTGTGTGTGTGTGTTGTGCGTGGTGTGTTGTGTGTGTGTGTGTGTGTTGTGTGTGTGTGTGTGTGTGTGTTTGGGGACTGGTGCAGGAGTCTTTCCCTAACAGAATATTGCCTTCCACTCGGAAAGGTGATTTTGGCCTCAAGACTCAAACTGTCTAGCTTCACTTCTCAGGCTAGGGAGATGAACATTTCTGGCCACAGGGCAAAGCTATATTTTCTGCTTTAGCTGCATAAGAGAACCCCAAATAAAGCTGATTAATTGTTCCCCAGTTGGAGAGTTGTGCATCTTTTGGGAAGAGGGGTAGAAATCAGGTGGACAGTTTAATGAGTCATGCTTTTAACTACCAGTGATCAGATTTTTTAAAATTTTTTTGGAGGGAGGTTGGTGCTTGGATGGGGGAATCAGAACTTTCAACCACTGTCTTGCAGCATAAAACAGTTTCCTGAAGTCTAAGTAAGCTACATGTTCTGTTCTTTCTCTCTTTGCTCAGGTCCATGATGCTAATAAGAGGCCCCAGGGCTAGAAACAACAAACAGCTAACTTGTGTTTTAGAATACACCCTCTGGTAGAGTATGAAGATGGGGCAGAATAGGAAGATTGGAGATGGAAGCTCATTTAGAAGATTTTAGCAGCCATCCAGGTTGGTGGCGATATCTGGAGAAAAGGCACTTTCAGAGTTCAAGGGGGAAAAACAGAACCAGATATGTGTGTTGTTAGGAGGTGATTTCTTGCAAAGGAGCAGACATGTGACTGGGAACTTTAGACAAGTGGAAACCTATAGAACAGATCATAAATAAGGGCTAGTTGGGTTGTCAGGTATGTGGCCAATAGGTTGAAACTTCTTGCAGGAAGTCTCAGCTGCTCTTCCAGTCTCTCAACTGGTCACCTCTCAATTAGTCTCTAGACTCATCTCTCTTCTGCTAGTTCATGATTATGAACTTTAACCATATCTATAACAGACCTTTGAGACAGGCAGGAAGAATGAGGAGGAGATGCTGGTAATGAGTTCTTGGGAAGTAATAAAACAAAAATGGAATTTGGAGACCCTAAGCTACAGGGTTATATTATATCTCTCTTTGCTCAGGTCCATGATGCTAGTAAGAAGCCTAAGGGCTAGAAACAACAAACTTATGTTTTAGAATACACCCTCTGGTAGAGTATGAAGGATGGATCTTCTACTCGGGCACTAGACCTAGCGTAGAAAAAAGTATTATGGTTGGACCGACTTTGTGGACAAAGAAATTGAGATCTGATAAGATTCAAACTGGTGGCAGCACAGGCCCAGAAAAGGCTGGACACCCTCAGAGAGAAGCTCCAGCAGGAATGATGGGTTGTGATAAGGACAAAGGTGAATAGCAGAACTTCTAAGCTTTTTCCGCTTGACAATGCCATAGCAATCAACTCTTATCTTGGAGTAAGTCCCATCAAGGGGCAATATGGAGAAAATATATAAAATTATTCCTAATAAAGCCAGTGGGCACTGCCCCATTCTGGGGGGTGGCCCCCAACTCCAAATGAGATGGATACTCTCAACTCTCTTCCCTTTGGAGAAGTCTGTACTCTCCTGAACCAGTGTTATTCTCTCTCTGCTCCTCCCCCTTCCCTCATAATCTCTAGATCAAATGCTTTTACTTCACTATTCATCTTTTCTGTGAAAGAATGAGGGTGATGGACCTGGAAAATGTGGGTAAGATTTAGAACTGAATGTCCTGTCCTGCAAAGAATAATTCCTCTCGCCAGCCTGGGTTCATGACTCCCTGAGAAAACAGGTGTCAGAGGTTACTTCCACACTGGGCAGGATAAGTGGGATCTAGGTGCAGTTTGACAAGTTCTTCATGGGGCTGGTAAAATGCCAGGTCTGCACCATGCAGGGGCTCATCACAGATGATCATCAGTCCTAGTGCCCCGAGCTCTTCCTAGGTGACCGAGCTGTGTAGAGAAGAGAGTGATAGATTCCTTTCTTGGGATTCCGCCTCTCTCCTCCCCTACATAAAATACCTGGAACCCACCTTCTAGCAATTTCTAGTTCAGTGTTCTATTAAATAACAGGAGATAGTCAAGTCAGTAAATAAAATTGACCACCCCAAATTGCTTTGTTGATTTTCTGATCCCAGAGATTCTGATACTACAGAAGACTCAGTAGAGAGGCCCACACAGTCTTGGTTTTGCTGGTGGCTATGAGAGTCTAACAAGCTCTTGATTGGACTTTTTACACATTGCCATCTGAGGTGAGGAATGGCCTGGTTGAGGTTGTGTGGATGGCTGATGGCAAATCTACCAGAGGTCCAAAGGAAGTATTTGCTCAGTCAACAGAAGCAGAAGCTCCCAAAGATCTGAGCTCTTCTTTGTCTTGGATATAGTATGGATCGTTGATATTTACTTCAGAGAATGGCTTGAGGATTAAGTGAACTGACAATAACCCATAATCTGTAAGGTACTGTCTAGATGGACCAGGGTTTCTTTTAAAGTTCAGATGAAAATATTGAGAAGTACTAATCTTGAAGACTCAATGTCTTCATGGATAAGACTCATATTTCTTGCCTATGACCAATCATCAGTAGTTGTGTTCATCTAGTAGCTTCCAACAATATAATTAACAAGGCTCAACTTTAAAAAGTGTGAACGAGTATTCTAGAAAGTTATACGAAGCTATTTCAAGAAGTGTGGTAGAAATGACATTTATGTGATTCGTTTTGTACATAATCTTGGAAAACTCCACTTATCTCCTCACATTGAAGTGAAATGCCACCTCCTTGGTGAGGGCGGCCCTAATCTCTCCTGGCTGGTGTGAGCTTCCTTAGGAGGTGACCACTGATGACAGATTCTGAACATGCACTCAGCAGCCTGCAGCCTGCCTCAGCTGCTCCCTTCCCATTCACCTCCAGCTTTGGTCCCTAAATATTCGTCCCACATCCTCATTCCTGCCTGTCCATGTACTGGGAGCTGCACTCTCTGTGGTGGCGCTGTTCCTACCACAGCTGAATTTGTTGCTCCTGAGAATGGAGCCCCCTCGATGCTTCAGGCAATGATGCTCTGGACCACTGGACACCTCGTGGTTCTCTAACATTCCACTTCTCCTTCCCTTCTATGGTGGGGTAGGGGGTGACCAGGTTTGAGGCTCTGTGTTGGATACTTTCCTAGATCATTGCAGTTATTCTTTAAATCAACACAAATAGCAACTGCCATTTATGAATTTATTTTTGCCCTTCTCTATTTATGGCTCATTTATAAAATTGGTCTTTGTTAGCATGTGTTAGTCTCATAATATTTCCACAAGTGCATAGTAGGCTGGTTGCCCATTGCATAGATGGTAAAAACAAGCTTTCACCAAGTCACAGAGGTTGAGTTCATTGATGTCCAACAATGTCTCACCTCCATAAAACAGTCTTGAAGTTCCTATTTCATTCTTTGCTATCTCCACCCCCAGACACCATACAGACACACATTTAGGTCCCAGAAATGTTACTGTTAAGCAGTTTTGGTGTTGTGGCAACTCAAACTTTGTGGTATGGACACCCGAATCTTAACCATTCTTGCCCATGCTCCCTTTCTGTTGTCTTAGCTCTAAATTCCATCAGTATTCTAGGAATCATAAAACCAGATATTCCAGCAATCACATTCAAATGTCCTATGAAACTTGACCCAGGCTATTCCCTCATCTCCTCTGTATAGCACTGTCTTGATCTGGTCTCTGCCACTGGTCTGTGCACGCCTTCAGAGCACTGATTGCCTCTTGCTCCCCATTCTCTCCTCAGATCCTTTACAAATGAGTCAGTAGATCTCAAGCATTAGTTTAAAAATCCCTTTGTTGGAATAGGGTGGAAATAGGACCAATGTGAAAAGTCAAGGGGATCAGAGGGATGGAATAGTCTTCAAAGCTGCTGATTGAATAGGAATTGGAGTACCCTAGTTCAGGCTCGGTTTCCACTGACAGCCAAAGTGGCCAAGAGTTCATTTGAGGATTCAGGGTGCAATGAACTGGTGCTGACAGGGCCCTTGCCTCACTTCTACTCAAGCATCATATCCGTTTTCTCTGCCATTTGCATTTGTTGAAATTCACTGTTATTTCCAGGGAAAGAATGATAAAAATACAAACAGCACCCCCTAAATAGCTCAGAAGAAGAAAATGAGGAAAGGAAAACTAAAAAGGGAGTGGGGGGAGTAAGAAGAGCAGAGAGTCAAAGAGAGAAGATGTGGGAAAAGAGAGAGCAGGGGAGAGGGAGAAAAAGAGAGAATTTCAAAACACACAACAAGGGACTCCAGGCTGACTGTTCAAACCAATAGTCACAAGCTTGAGATCTCATTGATGTCTAGAGCCTTGCTTTTGCGTCCTGGTAAATGGACAGCAACAGACTCCAAAATCTCCCACTTCAGCTCTACCATTGACAGAGGACCTTGGTGTGAACCCACTGGAGTCTCTTTTTCCAAGGCTTTTATGGTCCCTCCTGTTTGATGGCTTAGCATTAAGATGGAGACAAAGATGGTCAGCAGACTTGGTGAGGAGCTAGGGTGGAAAGCAGCTGTTCCTCACATTGATCTTCCTTTGGGAAAGTCCCTAGGAAGAATATCCTGGGCTTCACCTTTCAGAGGCTGCAGCAAAAGGTGAGGGTACCTCTGAAGGAGGAGCATCTTTGAAAGAAAACAAGAATATGCTGGATAAACTTCGGTGCAGCAAAACAATAAGCATCTCTACATAACCTCCCTGACATGTGTTGTCTATTGTAATTTACCATCTTAGACATTGACAGAGTCAGGCTAAGACCCATGAAGATACATGTGAACCCCACCCCCTATACCAGTCCACACAAGCAATGATATTGTGTGCAATGCTGACTGGCACTGAAAATTTCATGGCATATTTTGGAGCAAGGTGAGGGAAAAACAAATGGTATCTTCACGAAGAACTTTCATTTTGGAGAGTTTCTGAAAGGTTTCAGGACACTTCTGGATCCCTGCACCATGCTTGAACAATGAATGTGCTACAAGATGGAATTCCTGCTCAAGATCTCCAAGTGAGGGAATCATGACCATGGTGGGATTTCTTGCAGGGGGTGTCCGTTAGCAACAGAGGCACCCAGGAAGAAGTATAAAAGGACTGGGCATTTTCAAAAATCTCAGAGAGAGCCCTGGATTCACATGAAGTATGAAATTGGGAGGTTTGGATCAAACATATAGAAATCAGCCAGAAAGAGAAAGACCCCAAGTATCATTGAAGTTCATATATGTTGGTGGTTCAAAAAATGTTATAACTCCACCCCAAAACCTGGAACCCCACAGTCACAGCTGTAGCCCTGCAGTGAGGTCAGTGTCTGCCCTCCACCCCTCAACCCCCTCCCTTTCCCAGTACCAGAGGAAGCAAGAAGCCAGTGCAATCAAAATGAAATGTCAGATTTTTTTTAAACCCAAGAAATAGCTGTAATTTGCAAGGAGACAGAATGCAATTAGCATACACTTGTCAAGATGGGAGATGGCTCTGTGAGTCCTGACTTGCCTCTGTGTTTGTGTCCTGGGCTTATTCCTGCATCTCCCTTTGCTTTTTGCCCCACTAAGGTCAAACCAGTACAGCAAACAGGAAGTCAGTAGAGAGCTTTTGTGACTAGCTAGAGTGGCTCTTGAATGCCTTCATGGAGAGAGAGAGAAGAGAGAGAGAGAGAGAGAGAGAGAGAGAGAGAGAGAGAGAGAGAGAGAGAGAGAGAGGAGTTAAATGTCTGCATGTGCATTTTGGAGACTGGAAAAGGGCTTGGGGCCCTTGCCCAGGAGTCTGCAGCCCCTGCCTGGGCCCCCCCTCTGTGATTTTTTTTTTTTTTTTGCTTTCTGGACCAATCAGAAGGCAGGAAAACCAGAACAGATAGTTAGTAATGAGTGTTAGTCTGATAACCCAGATGAAACCATGATGGGTTCTAGGGCTACCTTGAAAGTGTTTCTAGCTGGGGCCACAGTTCTCTATCATATGTTGTTTGTTGGGCCCCAACTCTATCAGACTTGGGGTTGTCTCCAACTGTTGTATTGCAGCTCCTTGAGGGCAGGCCAGATTCCCAGCAAAGGACAGGGGTGGAGGGTGCGACCTCTATGAACTCCCTGTTATCCCAGTGCCATTGGTTTGCCCTCCCTAGGCTCCATTAGTGCACGTGGAGCCTGAGGACAGAGCTGATATAATCCCTGAATACAACCGAAACAGGGTGTTTTTTGTCCATTTCACTTCTCCTTTTTAAAGTTTATTCAGCGAGGACTGTTTCTCTCTTGCCTGAGGATAAAATCTCTATCTCAGGCAGGTGCCATAATTTTCTCTTGACTTTTAGGTAATAAAAAGATCGCTGGTCACTTTCCACCACAAATACAGTCTCAATTCAGTAATTAAAATGGTCTGTCCTAGATCATAAAAACTCTGAACTGGTTTTTAGTGCCGGTTTCAATCCCTCTTCTGTGTTGGCCCAGAAAAATGGTCTTGGGAGCAGTTAAGGGGCCCGTGACTGGATAGTGTCTTTGATGGGAGATTGGGAGAGTGTGATGTCCACTGGAGCATGAGTTTGTGAGGCTCAGTGTGATGAGGTGTGAGGCCCAGTGGAATGTGAGGAGTGAAGTTCTGTGGGGTGAGGGTGTGTGACTCGGTGAAGTTTAAGGTGAGGTTCTGTGAGTGGGAGGTTTGATATTGTATGGCATCTGAGAGTGCATTTCTGTGGAGTATGAGGTTGTGAAGCCCAGTGGTGTGTGAAGGTGTGAGACCCAATGGGGTATTAGAATGCGGACTTCTGTGTGAGCCCAGGGAAGGATGTAAGATTTTATGGAGTGTGAATTTGTGAACTGTGGAAAATATTTGGCTCTTAACAAAGTGAGCAGCCAAGAAACCACCATGTGCACCCTTAGCATGAAGCCAAGACACCCTAGGGCTCCAGACTACAAGACATATGGCTATCATTTGAGCCTCTAAATGTGGTATCATTAGTTGAAAATGATCACTCTGGACAAGAACTACTGAGTGTTGAAAGGAGATAAAGTGATTACATGATAAGCTTTTAGTACCTGTATTGCAAATCATAATGTCTAACAGGACAGAGAGAGAGAGAAAGAGAGATAGAGAGATGTGCTATAGAGGCAGGCTTGGGGAGCAGTGATGAGAGGGAAACTGGGGACATTGGTGGTGGGAAATACACACTGGCGAAGGGACAGGTATTGAAACACTGTATGACTGAAATCCAATCATGGACAACTTTGTAATTGTGCATCTCATGGCAATTTAGTAAAAATCTATAAATTAAAAAATAAGGCATAATTAATCAAAATAAATAAATGTGCTACTACTTAATTTTTGCTAAAGCACTGGCTCTCTATTCAACAGGGAGATGGATGAGGGAGGTTGGCAATTTTGCCTCACAAGGACGTTTTTGACCTCATTGGTTGTCACAACTTGTAGGTTATTAGCGTTCAAGGTAGAGGCCAGGTGTGCTGCTCCATATCTTCCTACATTCAGGACACAACAAAGAACCATCAGTTCCTAAATGTCAATTCTAATTATCACTACAGGTCTATGTTGTTTAATGCAGGGTTACATTCTGAGAAAGGCATTAGGTGGTTTCATCACTGGGCAAATGTCACCAGGTGTAAGGACACAAACCTGAGAGTGCAGCCCACTTTCTACCTAAGCTGTGTGACACAGCCTGCTGGAACCTCAGTTGGTCATAGATGTGGGCCATGGTGGGAGTGAGGCATCTCTTAACACCAGTCACTGAAGTCAGCTGAGAAACTTGTCTAATGCCAAACTCTATCTGGACTTTCCAAATGTATGAGCCAATGTGTTCTCTTTATTTTTGAAATCAGATTGAGTTGGCTTGTGATTTGAAATCTAAAGACTCTTAACTGATAGTTTTCAAAACAATGCCACCTCTTCTTTCCTCTTCCAAAATACTCTCCTCATTGTCTCCCCGGAAAACCTTGCAGATTCCCCAGGGATAGACTGCCAGGCTGCTCCTTCTGCTTCCTTACTTGGCACTGCTAAGAACAGTGTCCTTCCCAGGCCCCAGGGTCCTGCCAAAACTCCCATCTTCCTGACTTAAATACTGAAAGCAGGGACAATTTTGCTCAACAATTTCAAGGTAACTATTTAAATATTTTATTATGATACATCTCATACTTACAAAAAATGAGTTGTATGAAGTGACATGAACATCTTCGTGTATTCACCTTCCAACTTAGAGGGCTGGAGAGATAGAGGGTGCGTGGGACTCCTGGCACTGCATGGCTCCCTTCTCATGCCCTCCTGGGGACAGCCCTGGAGTCCCTAAGAACCAAGGATCCCTGCTGGCGTTACAGTGCCCAAATAGTATTGTAACCTCAGGCACTAGCCCTCCACAGTAGGCCACGTTGGCTGAGTATCATCAGGGAGAGCTCCTGACCACATCAGCTTTGCTATGCCCCACTTCCACCCCCCACCAAATACATTCCCATATCAACTGCACCTTTCTCAAAGAGAGATTAGTAGACAAACTTTGCTTCTGCCTCATGCCTGATTTTTATGTTTATTACCCATTTACATATTGCTAAATGATATGTGAGAATTTTTCTTATCTTTCATGTGCATGAATGTGAATGATATCCTATTTATACTTTCTTGGGATTACTTGCTTTGTTATCTTCCTGAGTCTTTGGGTTATTTTAGGTCTCCAAGATCTGTGTGGTGTGCCATGTGGGAATTTCTATATCCATTTTCTTGAAGAAACAATCATTTTCTCAAGTAGAAAAGGTATAACTGCAGATTCATGAACCTGTGTCCTAAAGCACCTACAAGAGCTCTTTGAGAGTCGCCTTGGAGTGGAATTGTGGGTTTTAGGCCACAGGTGACTTTGGCTCTATTAGCTGTTGGTCTCAAAGTTCATGCATATTATTCCTATGCTGAATTCTTTGTAGTGATGTAAAAGTACACAAATAGTGTTCTTGGTCTTTATCCATTTTGATCACTCCTGAGATTCACAAGGGTCTTTACTCCAGTAATTCCTCATTCAACATTGTCAATAAATTCTTGGAAATTGTAACTTTAACAAAAGTAAGCTTGCCAGAGGCTAATTGAGATAAACAAGAGCTAAGTTATTTTGGTACATATTGCCATAGAGAAAATCTTCTAAATAAAGACCCCTAATACTTCTAATATCAAATAATAATTTGTTTTCAATAATGTTTTATTTAATACAGTCCTGTTCTGTTGTCATGGAACAGGAGGCTTCTGGGGCCTGGTCTGCGGTGAAAGATGTAGATACACCCAGCAGAGCAGACACCAGCTTTCCCCGTTGAACCCCCCTGCATTCCACGGACCACGAGCGACTTCCGACCTGAGTCCACCATCCCGATAAAGCCTCAGAAAACCCAGAGAAACCCCTACACCTTGCTGGCAGCGATCTTCACCATCCACACTCTGAAGCTCATAAGATCTCAACCCAAGAGATTAAGCCAGTCTCCAGCCCAGCTTATCAGAAACCCAGCCTACAAGGACCCACCCTGCAGAGACCCGCCCTTCAAAGGAGAGTATTTCAAGCCCAGGAATGCTTGAGCTGCAGACTCAGAAACAACGGGCAGAGCAGATACCAGCTTTACCTCCAAATTACCATGAATATTCTACCCACCCCTCTGAGAGAGCCCCACAAGGTAATGAGAGTATAGCACCCGCACGGCAGAGCCTGGCAAGCTGTTCGATCTGTGTTCAATATGCCAAAACCAGTAACAAAAATGTTTATTTTCCTGACCCCGAAAGAGCCCTTAATACGACAGCAGTAAGAAAGGCGAACAAGCAGTGCCTGATAAAATTTCACGGCCATCCTAGGCTGCAAAAATGAAGAAGGACTAAAACGACTGTCTGTACTTTCAATGCACGTATGCTGGCATTGGAAGCATATATTGAGGATCTGATGGTGCAAGTGCAAAAGATCAAGTACAGCATCATTGGTCTGACTGAGACGAGGAGGCGTCAGTTCCATCATGCTGTATTTGACACCGGAGAAGAATTGTTCCTTGGAACATGCGACAAAAGAGGCATCAGTGGCATTGGTGTCCTTGTCAACATGAACATGGCTGTCAACATTGATTCATTAGAATGCCTAACAAACCAGATAGGACGATTACACTTGAAGAGATGTGGCCCACTGCCAGCAATTTCTATCTTCATTGTCTATGCACCAACATCCACATGCAAGGAAGATGAAATTGAGAAATTCTACATGGAACTGGAGGAGTTCTATAAAAAAGATCACGCCTTCTACAAGATCATAGTCGATGATTTTAATGCCAAGATAGGACCGAGAAGATCGGCTGAAGAACTCCACATCGGGACCCATGGCCTAGAATGGAACGACTACAGGGGAGAGACTCACTGAGTTCATCAAGTCCACCAAGGCCATTCATGGGAACTCACAGTTCCAGAAGACTGAAGCGAAACGTTGGACATGGGAATCTCCTGGTGGACAGTTCCACAATGAAATTGACCACATCATCTTAAATTGACGGTTTTGTCTGACTGATGTTGCTGTCATCCCCAAATTCCAAACAGGATCAGACCACCATCTCCTTATTACAAAATTTTACTTCATGCAATGGGAGAAAAGGCTGCAAAGTTTAAGAAGAGAACGCCCAGAATGTCCACCAACTGGGAACTCATTGGCACCATTGCGGCAACATGGAAAGATACCATCATTGACAATATCGATGAAGAATATAACAGACTACTTCAGCACCTCCATGATTGTGTGAAGAATGCCGAGAGAAAGACACAGAAAGATGCCGAAACTCTCGAGCTGATTTGCCAACGTGGCAAGGAAGCGAGCCTCAGGCGACCAAATGCTAATGTCCAAGCTTGCAAAGTGGTGCAGAGAAGCTATAAAAGAAGACCTCAAAGACAGAAGAGCAGAAATACTGGAAGATGCAGCAGACGCCGGAAAAGCATTTGCACCACCCGCCTGTCCTTTGCCAACGATAAGACCAAGATAAATGCCCCCCCGACGCCCTGATGGATCTATCACATCTTCCAGAAAGGCAATGGAGAAGATTATCCATGACTTCTACTCAGATCTCTTTGATAGCCATGTCCACCTGCTCACATACCAAATTCCACAAGATGGATATGTCATTCCCTGTTGCAGGACTCCTAAGGGCCGCTGCATCTGCTTTGGAGTGCCTCCCCGCAAATCACTTCGTAGATAAGGGGGTAGTCTAAATGTGGCAGTTTATCTGACCATGTATGCTGTACTAGCTGGTATAAATATTCTCCCATGCTACCACAATCATCGTGGGACTAGCTAGATCTTACCAGCATATTAGCTTGGCCCACCAGGACCCCCTAAGTAATTAGACCAGAGAGAAATGCTGTTTGCTTCCAAGCAAACATGCATGGCTCCCTGATATACTCAAAGGCAACTAAAATATAAAACTACAATGAAGTAGAAGAGACTTGTGAAGGCTTGGAGAAATATTTAACTGGCATTAGTATTAGTCTTTGGTACAGAGACATGCCATCTCAGAAACCCCCTTCTCTACACTACAAAAGCATTCCCAGGCAGATTTTGGCTCAAAACATTAGCATAGTAAAGGCCCTAGGTGAGGTGCAGGGAGGGATTACCTAAGGGCATTGGACCCTCCCTGCTTTCCATAACAGTGGGAGGAAGGTCTGAGTTACAGGGATATAAATTAGCTGGTTCCCGCTCTCCAAGGCTTCTTCTTTGTGGGATCTCTCCTTGTGAGCGCTCATTCCCCTTGGAAGCTTTTTCTCCTTTACACGTGGTGGTCGCCATCTTGGCCTACACGTGGCTGGGGTTCTAGCCTGGAATCCTAAGCACCGGGCTTTTCCTTTTGCTGATTTGTATGCCTGAACCTGTGATAAGTAAAGCCTTTTAAAACTGCATCGGATTCCTGAGTTTTTCATCCGTTCCTCGCCGGCCCCGGAGGTAGAAGGGAACTCGCTTCCCAGCACTGTCGGGGACCCGGCAGAGCCCCCGACAATTCCCAATGTTCTCCCTTCTGAAATCTGACATGCCATTTCTTCGGTAAAGAAGGGAACAGCACCAGGCTCCAAAGTCAGACTCGAACACCTGAAGAATCTGCCATCAGTACTCATCAATGAACTGGATCGGCTCTTCACACACTACTTGTCCAAATGCAAGGTGCCCTCCCAATGGAAAACCAGCAGGACAGTTCTACTGTTCAAGAAGGGAGACATTCACGACATCGGCAACTATCGCCCTATCTGCCTGTTGTCCATCATCTACAAGCTGTTCACTCGAGTCATCCTGAACATGATTGGCAGAACACTAGATGAAGGACAACCATGCAAGCAAGCTGCCTTCGGAAAGGATTCAGCACAATCGACCATAACCACATGGTAACCAAGCTCATTGAGGTTTGTAGGGAGTACAAGATGCCGCTCTGTCTCACATTCATTGATTTAAAGAAAGCCTTTGATTCTGTGGAGACTGAAGCGGTCATTGAAGCCCTAGCCAAACAGGGCGTTCAAACCCAATACATCAAGATCCTTTGTGAGCTGTATTGCGGATTCACCACCAGGATCTCACCATTCTACAAGGAAGTGATCATTGTTGTCAAAAGAGGGGTTCGACAGGATGATACCATTTCACCAAACTCTTCAGCGCCACCCTTGAGAACATCATGAGACAATTAGAATGGGAAGGAATGGGAGTGAAGATAGATGGTGGGCAACTACACCACCTCCGCTTCGCTGATGACATCGTTCTAATAACACCAAACATTAGCCAAGCAGCACAAATGCTGGCTGACTTTGACCAAGAATGTGGAAAGGTAGGTCTACAGCTGAATCTGAAGAAAACTATGTTCCTGCAAAATGAACTAGTTCCTAAGGCCCCATTCACTCTCAATGGAACAAACATCTCTGAATGCAGCAGTTATGTGTACCTAGGTCGAGAAGTCAACATGATGAACGACCTAAAACTTGAGCTGCGCAGGAGGAAGAGAGCGGCATGGAATGCCTTCAAAGGCATTGAAGAAATAGCTTAAAGGACAAAGAACCTCCGGCTCCGGGCACATCTCTTTGACTCCACCATTCTCCCTGCATTAACATACGCCTCAGAAACCTGGGCCCTACGAAAGCAGGATGAGAATGCTATTCGGGTCTCCCAGAGAGGAATCAAAAGAGCTATGCTTGGAATATCACGCCTCACTCAAGTGAGAGAAGGAATCCGGAGTTCTGACCTCCATCGCTATTCCAGACTCAGGGACCTTGTCTCGTTTGCCAAGGCATCGAAAATCAGATGGTCTGGACGTGTAATGCAATTTGGAGATGACCACTGGACTAGAGACGTTACTGACTGGATCCCATGGGATGTCAAAAGATCACATGTCCACCCACCTACAAGATTGTTAGACTTCTTCATAAAGACCCTGAAGGAACGGTTTGAGGCTCTTCATATTCCTGAATCAACCAGATGCCATTGGGCTACATTGGCACGTGAGAGGGTCCAATGGAAATGTTACTGGCGCCCGCTCGAGCAAATCGATGAATAATGGGATTCAAGTGATCAATATTTTATTTATTTCTAACCTTGTTCAAGTTCAGAGTGGCTGAATTGTGTCCCAGAAGATCAGCGCATAAGGCAGGAACCATTCAGGATGGGACAATCTTTATCCATCCATCACCCATCCATTCAGGGGATGCTCTCTCTCTCTCCCTCTCCCTCTCTCTCCCTCTCTCTCTCTCACACACACTGACACACACAGGACAATTGAGACACATCAGTTAAACTACTGTGTCAATTTTGGAGATACAGAAGAAAACAGGAGAACCCAAATAAAACACAGATACAGATGTATGAAAATCTGCAAACTTCACGCAGAGACATTAAGACTATAGATCATATTTTGCTTTCTTTCCTCATAGTTACAATGAAACATTTGCATTTTGTTTGTGTCCACACCTGGTGGTACTCCTGACTTTGCACCCAGGGATCACTCCTGGTAGTGTTTGGAGGACCACATATGATGCTAGGGATTCAAACTGGGAGTCTCCTGTACAAGGAAGGCTCCCTAGCTGCTGTTTAATTGCTCTGAGCAAAACAATTTTGATAGAAATGAACCAGTGTCCATGAATTCAAGGAACTGGTGTCCATGAATAAGTGTAGTATCACTGTCTTCCTGTTCATCATCGATTTGCTCGAGCGGGCCCCAGTAACATCTCCATATGTCCTGTCTCATGCTAGTAGAGCCCAAGGCATCTGCTTGCTCCAGGAACATAAGAGCCTCAATCCATTCCGGAATGAGGTCTATAATTGTTACTGGTATTTGGCATATATATATATATCAAATACAACACGGGTAGCTTGCCAGGCTCTGCCGTGCAGGTAGCATACTCTTGTGCATCTAAGTCCAGCATTTATTGATGAACCACGCGGCCGCAAGCGGCCGCGCGAGCCGGGCGCTGATAGGCTGGTCTGCTGGGTGGAGGTCTGACGAGAGATAAGTCCAGATGTGGAAAATGGTGGCCCTCATGGAGTGGGGGGGGGTCGTCTGGCTTGTTGCAAGGCTCTGCTGGGGTAGTGGGCCAGGGCTAGAACCCACCATCCCTCCCGGGCACCTCGTGAGCGGCTGGTCACGGGGAGAGCCAGTAGCAGCTCTGCCCCATGTCTGCGAGTCTAAGTGTAGTAGAAAGGATAATTTTTAAAATAAAAAAAAGAATAATGAACCCTGTATTAAAGATGAAAACTATAATATGTTACCTTACATGGCAAGTGATGAACTTTGCAGATGTGATTAAACGATGATCTTGAAATTCATTGTACAGGATTATCCAGGTGATTTAAAATAATCATATGAGTCCTTACAAGAGGAGAGCAGGGGTTCTGAGAAGAAAAAGGGTGATGGGTGACATGAGGAGAGGGCATCAGCCATGAAAGCAGGAGACTTTTAAAGGTGGGAAGCAAGAGGAAACAGCCTTCCCTAGAGCTTTTAGAAGGAACAAGTCTGCCAAAACATTTCAGACTTCTCATCCTCAGGACTGTAAGATTATACATTTCTGTTGGTTTAAGCCACCAATTTTATGATGATTTGCTGTAGCAAAGCAGGAAAATCATCAGTGAGGTCGACTCAGAACAAACTGAGCAGGCAGAGATGATCTCCAGTGACACAGAGCTGGGCTCTAGGGAATGTCCACTCCAGAATCTGACTTAGAGCAGAAGAGTCTTCCCCATGTCTCCATATTTAATCCCTCCCAACGGTGTACCCTCAAGGCTTTCCTTTTATTTCTCTCAAAGGGAAAATTTATAATACAGGTTAGATTACAGAAGATTCCTTATTAACTCTAACCCAAGACAAGTATATTTATTACATGTCAGGAATGGCTCACATATCATTTAAGCCACACAAAACACAGGTATGTAATTAATAACAACAAAATATCTACTTATAATTTGCCCTTAGTACTGATTCTAACCTCCATTTAAATAGCCAATTTGGGGTATTGGAGATAGTACAGGGAGACTGGTTTAATACTTGACATCATCTGACTCTCCTGAGCACCACAGGTGTGGCCCTGGAGGTCACTTAGCAGTGCCAGGATGGCCTTGGTGGTCCCCAGCTCTCAGGAGCAGCACCTCATTCTTGATTCTTATCATTGAACCTTATGGCATCGTTGTTACCTGAGAATCCTGGAGAGGTCCCTAGGTATCCTGAGTACTACTTGGAAATCCCACCAATGAAAAAAAAAATACTGTAGCCTTATTGACAGCAAGAGTTGTCTCGTTTTCAAAAAAAAAAAAGAGTTGTCTCGTTTTATCTGGGAAGAACACTGAGGAAGGCTAAGTGAGGACCAAGAGCGCCAATGGTGGTTTGTGACAGAGCAACACCGTGAAACCTGGACACATATGTTGCTAAAGAGCTTAGCTTCCTGAGAAAAGAGCTTCCTGAGAAAAGAGTTGTTAATATTTCCTTTTGAGCTCTCAGCTCTAGTCTTTCTCCTGCCTCCCATTCAGGCTTTCCTGAACTCCATCTTCTCAGATCCCCAATACCCAGGAACTGGGGTGATCTGTTGTGTTTGCAGGGGCAAAATGTGACCCTGCTATGACTAAATCCTGGGGCTAGAACACTCCCAGGCAAGTAAATCAATGACTGCCAAAGGGGGTGCTCCTTGACCTGCAAACATTTCACCTCCCTTGGGCCAGAGAAAGAGTACTGTGGGCTGAGTGCTTTCTTTTGCATGTGGCTGACCTGAGTTGATCCTCAGCACTCCTATAAGGTCCCCTACCAGGAGTGATACCTGATCAGAGACCTAGGAGTTAGCCTTGAACACCGTCAGGTTCTTTACAACTTAGCTTATCTCCTCCCCACCAAAAAATCACAAAACAAATACTTCCCTTTACACCAGTAGGTAGTTTGACTCCTGTCTCTCAGGACAACTCTCCAGGTCACCTACAAGTTCATACAAAAGAGGGCATCTACCTCAAGGGCTCCTAAATCTGTGTATGGGTGCTTGTGTGTGCCCACGGATCAGTATGTGACTTCTTGGGGAGCACCTGCCTGAAGGCTGGTTTGACCAAAGTCACCCTAACCCCCCTCTCCCTGTCCATGAGGTCCCTGCAGACCCTGCTCTGTTGATGGAGCGTGGAGATAGGAGCAGGCTGCTCACAGAGGATGAGGCCACCATAGCCACTATTCTGAACAGTATTTCCTTGGACTGGCGAATGAAATCACCTCTGGGTGGGAAACAGACACGGCAGCTCCCATAGAGATAGATCATTAGTGATGGCCCCAATTGTCCCTATACCACTCCACTGTCCTTTTCTTTCTGACTCCATGGCTTCCTTTTCCACATTCACCATCATACCCAAGCCCAGAAACCCTCAGATACAAGGTCTCCAAGCTCTGCCTTGCAGGTTGGTGTGATATTGTGAGTAAGCACTGAAGGGATAGGTGCACTTCCGGGTCAACTCTCATCAAAGACGAGCTGCCTTTCCTGTATGCAACTCAGTCCTTTCATTCCCAAAATTGGGGATGCTGATTTTCCAAGGAAATCAGGCTTCCACAGTGCAAATCAAAGGGGGCAGGAGCCGTGAGATGGAAGGGTTCTGGGTTCCTGACTCACTCTATGGATGAAAGCTGCCCTCACTCACACTGTCCTCATTGTTTAGTGAGTGTCAATGTCTGCTTTATTCCAGCCTCTGTCTTGCGGTAAAGACATTTTGTATTTTATTTCTTCTTCTTTTTTTAAATGCTGAGTAGTTTTATCCTAATTAACACAATACACTGTGCATAGCATCAGGAAAGTGATTACTCAGACTTTATACTCCCAGAAAGAATTAAAATCATTTGAGGGCACAACCCTTGGTTTCCAACCACACTGATTGCAAACTGGATCATTCTGCCATTCTTACTTCATTCTTGACTGTATTGTGGAATTGCATGTTAAATCAGCGTTAATTCCTAAAGTTAGAGCATAAGGTAGAATGACTAATGTTTAGAATACACTAATGCTTTCAATAAGTTCCGTGTAAAAGGCACCTTTTTTTCCCTTGCATGAAAATACAGCTGTGTCTGGCTGAACTCTTGATGAGGACTGACATTTAGGGATGCTTCTGTATGGAAATTGTTTGAAAACATACTTGTATTTTCTTTGCCTTGCCAACTTTTTATTTCAGCCTAATGGGTAGAATTGAATATATCCAAGTTGAACACATGTGATGCAGTGCAGAATGAACAGCAGTGGCCGGTCACCTGGCTGCTAGGAAGGAGGTGGACTCTGAACGCCGAGGCCAGATAGCTCCCAATCCATCTGCTTCGCTTCAGGTACAGTCCTACCTTGGGCTAGGGACCTGGACACACTGATTTAATGAGATTGCTTTGAGCAAGGACAGACAGCCTCCTGAGAAACAGAGCACACCATTGCTTGAACGGGTAATGATTCCTGATTCCTTTTTGTCCTCTGCAAACATTTACCCTAATATTACAACAAGCCCCATGCTTAATGCATTAATAACTGTTTCAACAAAATTCTGATAGCATCTTCCACTTTGATCATTGTCATAGAATCTTTTCATACTCAAATGACTTACCAACAAAGGTTCTCAGTGGCGTTTGATAAAGAAAAGTGATGATTCCTAACCCCTGCCCTGACAACTCTATTTTAGTATAAATGGTGATACACTTCCTTATTTTTAATTAAAGTAAACACACTATTTGCTATCTGAACTTTAAACTTAAAAAATATGTCAAAGGTGGGACTGGAGTGATAGCACATCTGGTACGGTGTCTTACCTTGCACACAGCCAAGCTGGTACAATACATGAGATCCCATAGGCTTCTCCAAGCCCCACTAGGAGTGATCCCTGAGTGCAGAGCCAGGAGTAATTCCTGAGAACTGTTACTTAATTTACTTAAACGAGTTATGAAAATTAAAAATTATAAAAATCTTTCTATTTAACTACATTTAGTCCTAAATTTGAGTCTATCAGGCGTGTGTGCTACCTTTTGCTGCACAGGGTATGATGGAGAGAATAACATTCTCTTCTGTGAGTTGCTTTAACTTCTTTTCCTCTTTGGTTATTAAAAATGTTTCATTGTTTTGTTTGGGGGTGAAGTTGGTGCTAAGGTGCTTCTTCCAGGATATTGATCAGAGGTTGAGCCAGAGGTTGCTTAGAGGATCATACAGTACTTGGGATTAAATCTGGGTCTCCTGTGTGAAAAGTATGTACACTGGCTCTTGGAGCTATCGCACTGACCCTTCTTTGTTGAGAGGTTTACAAAGTCATGTGGTACTTAGTCCAGTGTCTGATGAGTCATAGGATTTGTGAGAAAAATTTTTAACACAGACTATCTGATTTAGATGCCAGCTTTATCTTCCCAGCTCTGTTACTTTTGAGAAGTTGTTTAACCTCTCCAAGCCACTTTACTAGTCCTAAAATGGAATGAGAGCAGACCTAGTTCATGGGTTTGTCCTGAGAATAACCCCGTGATGTTTAATTGTTGTGGTTATCATTCTTACTCCTCTCCAAATCACTTGGGTTTTGCCATAATTTGAGAAACAATCCTTCCAAACAATTCAAGTTCACGAGTTAATAAATCTAAGACTCCAAAATTAGAGTGAGTAATTATGATGTTATCTGGCATCATAGTCATGCTGCTTATTTTAAAGTTGATATGCTTTTTTGCATTATCATCAAATAAAGAGTTCGGTTTTGTGCGTAATGAGCATTATTTTTAAGCAAAACAGGTTAGTTCTGATGCTCACAAGTCATACACAAGAAATACATCATAGATCATTTCAAAGTTGTTGCATTGGGCGAGAAAGGAGCACAGGTTTGGCATGCAGACATTTTGGCCAAATGATCCCCAACTACCAGCCTGCAGTAGCCTGAGCACTACTCAGGTGTGGTCTCAAAACAAGCAAACATAATCTTTAGAATCATTTTATTGAAATGATACAATAATTGCTTGTCTTGTTTCTTAATTAAGTATTAAAGTGTTGTACTTTTTTAAAAAATTAGGTTTGCTAATAGAGTTATTATCTTACATTTGTTTATAATTTTCTTCTTTTGAGGTTTTGTATGTGTCCTTCCCACTGTCTGCCGCCTGCCTGTAGCCTCTTTACATACTTTAAATGGCAGGAAAATTTAGATTAAAATTCCCTTTGGGTATTCTAGCTGGTGAATGGACAAGGGCCAATGGATGATATGGAAGCATTCCTATTAACTTTTAAGTATTGACAGAAGACTAGTAACCAGTGACTACTTAAATGAATGCAATGCATCATTAGATATTGTTTACTTAATATTTGGACATTAATCTTAGCACTTCTATATAATGTCAGAAATTTCACCTACTTAGAGTCTAAAATTATTTCTTATATGTGGTTTTATGACTGTTATAAGAGCTATTCCATGGGGCCAGAGCAATAGTACAGTAGGTTGGACATTTGCCTTGCACACAGCCGACCCTGCTTAGATCCACCCATATGGTATCCCATATGTTCTCCTGAGCACTGCCAGGAGTAATTCCTGAGAGGAGAGCAAGAAGTAACCCCTGAGCATCACAGGGTGACACAAAGGAAAAAAACTAAATAAATAAATATTTAGCCAGTTTGACAGTAATAGTTGGAAATAGTAATGCTAGACTAGAACTGAGTATTGAAAGTAATAAAGGTATATACTCGATAAACCTCCAGTGGCTGCACTGCAGAACACAGTGCACAAAAGGAGAAAGAGATAGAGATAGATAGATAGATAGATAGATAGATAGATAGATAGATAGATAGATAGATAGATAGAGAATTGAAAAGTGCCTGCCATAGAAGCAGGTTGTTGGGTGAGTGGGAGGCAAACGGGGGTACATTGGTGTTGGCAAATGTCCACTGGTGGAGAGATGGGTGTTGGAACACTGTATGACTGAAACCCAATTTTGAACAGCTTTGCAATGGTGATTCAATTAAAAAAAAACTGGTCCTTGACAGAATCTCTTTATATTCCTGGAACGCCATCTTGATATAGTCACAGGAAAGGTGACTGGACTCTTTTGTGGGGATGGGTTTGGGTCATGCCTGGCAATACTCTGGGTTTACTCCTAGCTCTGTGCTCAGGATCAATCCTGGCCATGCTTGAGAAACCATGTGTGGTGCTGGGAATTGAACTAAGGATTGAGCTGGGGTCAGCTGCCTGCAAAGTAAGCAAGAAAGAAGCTTAGCCCTGTTTTATTCCCCTGGCCACTTTCAAAGGAATTTTTTTACAGGACTCATTAAGTATCAAATGTAGTAGGATTGTGAGTGCTAACTTTGTTTACAAGTGAATGTCACTTGTCACTTTTCACTTGTCTTTCCATTGTTCATTGACTTGCTCAAGCGGGTGCCAGTAACGTCTCCATTAGTTGGGAATGAGGTCCATTATTGTTACTGTTTTTGGCATATTGATACACCACGGGTAACTTGCCAGGCTCTGACGTGGTTCTGGGTTCATCCCAGGGGGCCCAGTCCTTTTTTATGTCAGACTATCAACCATCTAGGGCCCATGGGGCAGAGCCCTGGGTGTACACAAGCCTGTCTCATGTCTGCCACCAGCCGGCAGAGCTAGGCACCATAGCCACACCTGCAACACCTCAAGACTGTTTGGTGCTAGCACTGCTACCACTTTGGTGGCAGAGATTGTTTCATTATTGGTAATCAGTAAAAGCCTTTTGGAACAGCACCAGACTCGTGAGTTTTCATCCGTTCCAAACTGACCTCAGAGATAGAAGGGAACTCATTTCCTGATATTGTTGGGGACCCAAGCAGCTCCCCGACAGAAGCCCACTAATCTCAATGAACAAAAACAATATCACATAAGGCTCAAACAATATCACAGAAGTAGGTGAAATTTCTAATATTATATAGAAATGCTAAGATTAATGTCCAATCATTAAGTAAACAAGATCTCAAGACACTTTGGTGGGAGACTTGGGCCCCAGCGCATGGTCTAAGTTATGACCAAGAGCTAGAGGTCTGGGGAATTCCATTATTTTGGATTGTAGTGGCAGAGCTTGTTTCATTATTGGCAATCAGTAAAAGCCTTTTGGAACCACACTGAACTTGTGAGTTTTCATCCGTCCCCACTGACCTCAGGAGGTAGAAGGGAACTCATTTCCTGGTATTGTTGGGGACCAACAATAATAAAAATAAATTTTATTATTTACAAGTGAATACATGTATAAATAATAAAATAGGCAATATCAATAGCAACTGTGATCTTTTCAAGCAGCATAGGTTATGACAAGTATAGTTGATCTGAATATATTTTATTATGAGCTACCATCATTTTGCTAGAATAAATCACATGTGCTCCCATATCATTCTTTTAATGGAAGGTTGATTTTACTTTCTGGCATTTCAGCACTTTACATCTGCATTCAAACATGATATTGGCATCATGTTTGAATGTGGCTTTTCTTAGTCACAGCATCTTCATTAGACTCAGCCTTTGCACTATTGTGTTATCATAAACTAATATCAGCACCCTTACTAATTTTGTTTTGTACCAATTTAAATCAATAAAAAGTCATTTATAGTACAAATAATTAATACATTTTTATGACTCATTGCATCAGATTTAAATGTCATGTTTTAGAGACTTTTCTTTACCTTATGGAGGTTTCAAATTTTCTGATAAATTGGCATAATATTCTTTCATAACTAAAATTAATTTTGGTGTGTATTGTTAGATCATTTTTTAATTTTAATGTTAAATTAAAATTAATTTTAGTGTTTTTATTTTAATGTTTTAATGTTAATTTGAATTTTGTTTTGGTTGTTTTTTCTTGTTCAAATTTCTTTGTCATTCACTGCCTTTCCCTTTCCTTTGAGTTTCTGTTGCTTTGACTCATCATTTCCCTTGCCCACTTGACCTTAGCTCCTTAGTTTCCTGTGGTTCTGACCAATGCAAGTCCAGATCTTCAGAAAGGTAGGAGTGACCATTAGAGTTTTACTCACCAGAAATGCAAGCAAGAGATTCAAAGACAATGATTGCCAAGGGTAGGAGCCAAGCAGCAGTGTTGGATTATGTATGGCATGTCATCAGGAAAATCACAGGCAAGATGAAAATTAGGGAAAGAAGAATATTGGCCTGAGCTGTGGAAGCTAGTGGGGGTGGGGGGGGGAGGCGGAGAGAAAGATGCACAGAGGAAAAACAGCCCAGGGACTATGCATTCCCCAGGGGGAAAAAGACAGAGAATTGAGCTATTTTTATTTTAATTCCCATGAGGTCTAACTCTACTTTTTCAACATGAATTTCCATGAGGAGCCATTTTATCCTTAAGCTTAGGATTTCTGCTTCAAGTAAACATATATGGCAAGATATTATCTTATTGTTTGAAAGCTTAATGATTACTTGACTGACTTGATGTAGAACTAATAAAAAATAGATATTCTAAAAATATTTTAAAAAATTAGATATTTTAAATATGTATTTTAAATATTTTTAAATAATTAAATACTTTTAAAACAATTAGATAGTGTTTAAATTAGATATATTATTCTTAAATAGTAGAAAAATGTACAAAAGTGATACATTCATTATTTTATTACTAATTATTTGCAGCATTTAAAGTTACAGGTTTTTTAAAATAATCTCTGTTTTGTCCATTTTCCCATTTACCTAGCAACCTATTTCAGGACACAGTTTTTGCTCATAATAGTCATCTTAAATTTCTCTCAAATAGAAAAAAAATACCAGACCTCATTTTATGCTTAATCTTTCTGAATTATAAATCCAACTAAAGTAAACATCATATCCATATATCTGTGATTTTTTTTTATTTCTATGGGGAAAAAAATTAAAACATGCCAGAATGTTATTAGTGGTTAACTGTAATTTTATTGTTTGCTCATTACTATCTTCTGCAAACAATGAGAGTGCATTATTTTATAATCAGATAAATGCAATTATATGGTGTTAAAAAAGTAACAATTTTCTGAGCTTGAATTTACTGTACTACAGAGGTTTCATATACGTATTGTTTTTACTTTCATTGATTTTCACGTTTGCTAAAATTTGACCCAAATGCAGTTTTTCTGAAGAGTTTTTTCTTTTATAAACTTAGAGACTATTCTGTCTGCTTTAACTTATAAAGCATTATTTACCTGAAGTCCAGATTTAGAGGAAATAGGCTTACAACTCTTATTAATGTCTGTGCTGCTTCCATTTCCTTAACTCATCTGACCTGTCTTTCTAGACACAGGAAGAACGAACATGATTAATGCCGGGATATTGGTTCATTCATAGTTTGTTTGAATTATTATTCATCATGGAACATATACTGCCTAGCACTGTTCTAGAATTTGGTATACAAAACAAATAGATACCTAAAGATCATGGTTAGGGCATTTTTTATAAGGGAAGAGGCTAAAACAGAGTGCATAAAATAGAATGTAACAATTACGCACATACATGTGCATACGCTCACACGCACTGCTGCCGCACACACGCACACACACACACAAACACACACACTTAGACAGGAGGCCAGGTTCATGCAGGCTCTGGTTTGACTCTCTCACAACATGCTCTTCCCTGGCCCTAGGACCTCTGAGCGTACTGGCAATGTCCTCCCAAATTGTTAGATAGAAGATGATAGATAGAAGAGTTTTTTTAAAAAAAATTTTATTATACCACTATGAGAGATACAATTACAGAGATGTTCAGTTCTGGTTTTGGTCATACAGTGTTCCAGCACCCATTCCTCCACCAGTTTCCATTTCCCATCACCAATGTTCCCAATTCCTCCCCCTCCCCTAGCCTGCCTCTATGGCAGGTTCTTTTTTCTTTTCTTTCCTTTTATCTCTTTCTAGGATGTATCTTATCATGTGGGCAGAGAGCTGCAATGATATCCAAAATATGTCCCTAGTATCACATACCTTGAGCACCATCAGAACTGACTTTTGAGCACAGAGGTGGAGAGAGTCTGAGCATCACAGGTATGGCCCCCAAACCACAGTGAAGTAAATTGAAGACAAGTTCCAGGGAAAGAACTGTGGAGCCATAACATTTATGTAACTTAAAATTCTAGAATGAGGGAGAGACATAAAAAGTTAATAATTCAAAGAAATAATGGCTAAAATAATTTCAAAACTTTTCTGCAAGAATAAACATTCAGATACAAGAAGTTGTGTGAAGTTCCTCAGTAGAAGCTTAAAGAAGCCTTCATCAACACATCATAGTCATACTTTTGAAAACAAAGAAAAGCTCTTGAAAACAAGAGGAAATGATATCTATATGGGAAAAATAATTCAAATGACAGAGGATTTCTCTGCACTAACCAGGGAATTCAGAATGAAGAGGCATAGCATTTTTCAAGTGCTGCAGAAAAGAACTGTCAACCCTGAACATTCAGTGAAACTATTCCTCAGCAACAAATAGGAAACAAAAAAAATTCAGATAAAAGGGAACTGTAAGAATTTGTCACCAACAGAAAATCCTAAAATAATAAGTAGACTCTGAAAATCAAGGACACAATCAAAGAAGGAATTTTAAAACGTCTAGGAGGAAAATTAAACATGTTTGGCAAAGATATGAGCAGTGTGACTGACCTTCCTGTTGGTCTCGATTTTCCAAAAATTACGCTTGATAGTTGGAGCAAAATTTTATAATACTGTCTAAATAAATAAACTATTTTAGACAATTTATGTACATTAGAGGCATAAAGGAATATAAAGGAAATTAAGGTTTTTCCTACACTTCACTTCAGTTGGGAACACTATACTACCAGTTGAATATAAGACAATTATATATAATTCAATATGGATAACAAAAATATTAAATTCCATATACACAAATAATTGACCATAATTCCAAATAAAATGATACTCTCAAAAATAATATATATAAAGTTTTCAGTGTTCAACTAAGCAATAGAAATGCAGAAAAATAAAAACACATAAATAACAGTTATGCATAGAACAAAAAATCAAATTTGAGTTTTAATATAGCAATACGATTATTAAATGTAAATGGTTGATGTATGGTAATTAAATGAGAAATCACTAGTATTCAAAGTCTGATTCAGGGGCTAGAGAGATAATACAACAGGTAAGGTTACCTTACATGCAGCTGACTTGGTTTTGGCTTCCAATACCACATATGGTCCCTCAGGTGCTCCCTGAGCATAGAACCAGGAGTAGTCTCTGAGCACTTCCTGGTGTGGCCTTAAAACAAAAGACAAAAGGTCTTAATTCAACTATGTACTGTCAATAAGAAATTAACTTCAAGACTGGAGAGTTGAACAGACTACATACTTAGCATTTGGGAGGCTCTGTTTCATCTGGCACCACATGGTCCCCCAGGCATCACTAGAAGCAATAGCCAACACAGAGCTTGGAGTAGTTCCTAAACACCACCAAGAGCTGTGAAAATAAAAGGAGGAAGCAGGGGGAGAAGAAGGAAGGGGAGAAGTGGGAGAAATAAGAGGAAAAGATAGGGGGATGACTAGGAGAAATGAGAGGAAGAGGGGGAAGTATGAGGAGAACAAGAGGAAGAGAAGGTGAAACTCAACTAACATCAAGTATTACCATAAAGGCAAATAGAAAGTGAAGGTATGAAGACAAATAATCATGAAATTTATATGGAGAAAGGAAGGAATTATATAGTAACACCAGCTAGATTTAGAGCAAAGAAAATTGCCCAAAAGGGATATTATATGACAATAAAATTGTTTATATACAAAGAAAAAAAATTACAAAATCTAAATATTTATGCACAAAACAAGAAAATTAGCAAAACTGTGTGAAATAGAATAGTAATTAAAACAAAATTGTGTACCAAAACAAAATTGTGACTGATCCCTTAATATCCCTTTTAATAATGAAAAGAATACAAAGCAGAAAATCAGACAGAACACAGAAGAAATCATTAATAATTGTAATCATTAAGATAATTTTATCTTAAGATAATTGACATTTATAGATCACTCCATCTAATGGTCAGAGTAAATGCATTTTTTGAAAGTATTCGTGGAACAATATTAAGACAGACAGTATTATTGGCCATAAAACAAATTTTAAACTATTGAAATCATATAGATTATGTTCTTGTACCACCATAATATTAAATCATTAATTATAGCTGAAAGAGAGCTGGAACATTTCTAAACAATGGAAATGAAACATTATTAAATGGAAGAAAAATGAAAACACAGGGCCAGAGAACTACAGCAGTGGGTAAGGTGTTTTCCTTATATACAACCAACCCTTTCAATCATTGGTAACACAAGTGACTCTCAATCCCTGTCAGGAGTGATACATGAGCTAGAGGAGGGATTTTGCCTTGAACACAGTTAGGTGTGGACCCCAAAACAGAAGAACAAAACAAAAAATGAAAATACAGCATATCAGAATTTGTGGGTCCCAGGCAAAGCAGTGAGGAAAGACAAATTTTAGCTTCACACATGGATTGAAAAAGAGAAAATGTTTCAAATAATTAAACTAAACTCTTCTCAACCAGATGAAAAATGAAAACAAACCAAACTATATCCAGATAAGCAGAGACTGAAGAAACTTATCATTTTCAACCTTATTTTATGTAGTTGATGGACAACAGGCAGATGGGGTGATAGTTGCTGATGTCGTGAATGTCTCCCTTCTTGAACAGTAGAACTGTCCTGCTGGTTTTCCATTGGGAGGGTACCTTGCATTCGGACAGGTAGCATGTGAAGAGCCGAGCTAGTGTATTGATGAGTACCGATGGCAATGTCAAAATGTCAAAATGTCAAAATGGATCTACTTGATAAAAAGATGACAGAAGGAGAAAAAGGAAGAGGAGGAGAAGGAAAAAAAGACATAGAGATGAGGAAAAGGAAAAAGCACACAGAACTGTGAACATGATAATAGTAGGCAAAAAGTTGTATTTTATAATAGCATATTAATTATTAATTATATCATAAAGGTTAAAAGGAAAGGAAAAGAAATAGAAGTGGGCACTTCAATCATAACAATCTTACAAGAATAAAAGGGACAATATGTGACAAAAGCACTGTAGGAGATGAAAAGTATTGAACATGTATAGGTAAATACAGATAAAAGTGATGGAAAAGGGATAATTTAGTTATGAGATATTTTATATTCTCTAACCAAATCACTGTTAACCATAATAATGGTAACAAGAAAAAATCAGGAACAGAAATATAAATTAGATAACACATAGAAACACAATAAAAAAGGAAAAATGGAGACATAGAGAATTGAAGTAGTAGGGAGGGAAGGGGAAAAATGGAAGTAGTAAGACTTCAAAAATCAATCATCAGCCTGAATAAATTCACCAATAAACACTCACTAGTTTAGAATCAAACAATTTCCGACTATGTTCTGCAACTAGGAGGTACATTTCAGTTCAGTTTTAAAAACAAACATAGATCCAAGGTTAAGAGTGAAAAGGGGCACATAAACCTGATAGTCATCAAACACAGCAGTAACAGCTATTCTTACGGGGGGATAAAATAGGCTCTAGTAAGAAAGTAATAAGAAATGAAGATGAACATTATATAATAATAAAGGGATCGATTTTATCAAGAAGACACAGCTTTTATTAACAAGTTGATTATCAATATAGGGGTATCAAAACATATAAAACACAATTAACACACTGAAGACAGGAGTCGACAGCAATGTACTAATAGTTTGATATTTTAACACCCCACTTACATTATAGAAAATTTGTTCAGACAGAATATCAACAAGGAAACTATGCCCTTACAAGACGCATTAGACAAAATGGACTTAGTAGACATATACAGAAAAAAAAAATCCTATCTGAAGGCAGATTTTTAAAAAATCTATAAACATTCTTCTCAACTGCCCATGGAATGGTATCAAAAATACATCATGTGCAACCCTTTAATGTATGTTCTGTAATCCGCAATTTGGAAGGGAAAGAAAAGAGAAAGAGATAAGAGAGAAAGGGAAAGAAATAAAGAACCTGCCATGGAGGTGAGCTAGGGAACCCGGGGACATTGGTGGTGGGAGATGGGCACTAGTGGAGGGATGGGTGCTGGAACACTGTATGACCAAAACCCAAATATGAACATCTTTGTAATTGTAAATTTCACGGTGGTACAATAAAATACTTATTGATCACTTGATCACTTGAATCCTGTTATTCATCGATTTGCTCGAGCGGGCGCCAGTAACATTTCCATTGGAACCTATCACGCCAGGGCATATGTACCCCAATGGCATCTGGTTGATTTAGGAATATGAAGAGCCTCAAACTGTTCCTTCAGGGTCTTGACAAGGAAGTCTGACCATCTTGTAGGTGGGCGGCCACGTGATCTTTTGACATCCCGTGGGATGCAGTCAGTAAAGGCTCTAGTCCAGCGCGCCATTCCATGCCGCTCTCTCCTCCTGCGCAGCTCAGGTTTTAGGTGGTTCATCATGTTGACTTCTCGACCTAGGTACACATAACTGCTGCAATCAGAGATGTTTGTTCCATTGAGAGTGAATGGGGCCTCAGGAACTAGTTCATTTTTCATGAACATAGTTTTCTTCAGATTCAGCTGTAGACCTATCTTTCCACATTCTCGGTCAAAGTCAGTCAGCATTTGTGCTGCTTGGCTAATGTTTGGTGTTATTAGAACGATGTCATCAGCGAAGCGGAGGTGGTGTAGTTGCCAACCATCTATCTTCACTCCCATTCCATCCCATTCTAATTGTCGCATGATGTTCTCGAGGGTGGCGCTGAAGAGTTTGGTGAAATGGTATTATCCTGTCGAACCCCTCTTTTGACATCAATGATCACTTCCTTGTAGAATGGTGAGATCCTGGTGGTGAATCCGTAATACAGCTCACGAAGGATCTTGATGTATTGGGTTTGAACACCCTGTTTGGCTAGGGCTTTGATGACTGCTTCAGTCTCCACAGAATCAAAGGCTTTCTATAAAGCAATGAACGTGAGACAGAGCGGCATCTTGTACTCCCTACAAACCTCAATGAGCTTGGTTATTGTGTGAATATGGTCTATTGTGCTGAATCCTTTTTGGAAGGGTAGCTTGCTCACATGGTTGTCCTTCATCTAGTGTTCTGCCAATCCTGTTCAGGATGACTCGTTTAAACAGCTTGTAGTTGACGGACAACAGGCAGATGGGGCGATAGTTGCCGATGTCGTGAGTGTCTCCCTTCTTGAACAGTAGAACTGTCCTGCTGGTTTTCCATTGGGAGGGTACCTTGCATTCGGACAGGTAGCGTGTGAAGAGCCGAGCTAGTGTATTGATGAGTACCGATGGCAGATTCTTCAGGCGTTCGGGTCTGACTTTGTCTGGGCCTGGTGCTGTTCCCTTCTTTACCGATGAAATGGCATGTCGGATTACAGAAGGGAGAACGTTGGGAATGACATATCCATCCTGTGGAAACTTTTTCCTTCTTTACCGCCGAGATGACATGTCGGATTTCAGAAGGGAGAAGGTTGGGAATGACATATCCATCCTGTGGAATTTTTATGTGGGCAGGTGGATGTGGCTATCAAAGAGATTTGAGTAGAAGTCCTGGATAATCTTCTCCATTGCCTTTCTGGAATATGTGATAGATCCATCAGGGCGTCGGAGGGCAGTCATCTTGGTCTTATAGTTGGCGAAGGATAGGCAGGTGGTGTGAATTTTTTTTCCGGCTTCTGCTGCATCTTCCAGTATTTCTGCTCTTCTGTCTTTGAGGTCTTCTTTTATCACTTCTCTGCACTGTTTAGCAAGCTTGGACTTTAGCATTTGGTTGCCTGAACACGTGCCTTGCCACGTTGGCGCTTGAGCTCGAGAGTTTCTATAGAGAGGCGTCCTTTTGTGTCTTTCTCTCTCTCTGCATTCTTCACACAATCATCGAGGTGCTGAGCCAGTCGGTTGTATTCTTCATCGATGTTGTCAATGGTGGTATCTTCCCATGTTGCTGAAATGGTGCCAAAGAGTTCCCAGTTGGTGGTCATTTTGGGAGTTCTCTTCTTAAACTTTGCAGCCTTTTCTCCCATTGCGGGAAGTAGAATTTTTGCACAAAGGAAACGGTGGTCCGATCCTGTTTGGAATTTGGGGACGACAGCAGCATCGGTCAGACAAAACCATCGATTGAAGATGATGTGGTCAATTTCATTGTGGAACTGTCCACCAGGAGATTCCCATGTCCAACGTTTCGCTTCAGCCTTCTGGAACTGTGAGTTCCCATGAATGGTCTTGGTGGACTTGATGAACTCAGAGAGTCTCCCACCCTGTTCGTTCCATTCTAAGCCATGGGTCCCGATGTGGAGTTCTTCAGCCAATCTTCTCGGTCCTATCTTGGCATTAAAATCACCGACTATGATCTTGTAGAAGGTGTGATCTTTTTTTATAGAACTCCTCCAGTTCCATGTAGAATTTCTCAGTTTCATCTCCCTTTGTATGTGGATGTTGGTGCGTAGACCATGAAGAAAGAAATTGCTGGCAGTGGGCCACATCTCTTCAAGTGTAATCACCCTACCGGGTTTCTTAGGCATTCAAATGAATCATTGTTGATGAAGACACCAGCGCCACCAACGCCTCTTTTTGTCGCATGTTCCAAGGAACAATTCTTCTCCGATGTCAAATACAGCATGATGCGACTGACACCTCCTCGTCTCAGTCAGACCAATGATGTCGTACTTTATCTTTTGTGCTTGCACCATCTGATCCTCAATATATGCTTCCAATGCCAGCATACATGCATTGAAAGTACAGACAGTCATTTTAGTCCTTCTTCGTTTTTTGCAGCCTAGGATGGCAGTGAAATTTTATCAGGCACTGCTTGTTCGCCTTTCTTACTGCTGTCGTATTAAGGGCTCTTTTCGGGTCAGGAAAATAAACATTTCTGTTACTGGTATTGGCATATCGAACACGCATCGGACAGCTTGCCAGGCTCTGACGTGCAGATGCTATACTCTCATTACTTGTGGGACTCTCTCAGAGGGGTGGGTAGAATATTCACAGCAATTTGGAGGTAAATCGCGCGGCCGCACAGCCACCATGCGCAATGGGGAAAATACATATTAAAAATTAAAATAAAATAAAATAAATAAATAAATAAATAAAATAAAATAAAAAATAAAAAAATAATTTAAAAAGAGAATACATCATGTGTTGGTACATACTATGAGTCTCAATAGATTTATAAACATTAAAATAATATCAGGCATCTTTTTTAATACAACGATATAAAACTGGAAATCAATAGCAAGTTAAAGCAGAACAATTCACAAATTTGTGGATATTTAGCAACATGCTACTGAACAACAACTATTGAATCAATAAAGAAATCAAAGGAGACATAAAAATAGCTGGAGACAAATGAAAATGAAAATATGACCTGTCAGAATCTATGGGAAATGTAAAAGGTGGCACTAAGAGTAAGATTATAGGGTACAGGAATACCTCAAGAAACAAGAAAAAAAATCTCAAAAAGTATATAACCTTGCAATTGAACAAACTAGATAAGAACAATGAAGGAAAAAGCAATAAAATTAGAGCAAAATAAATAAAATAGGGACATAACTACAATAAAAATATCAAAAAGTTGATTCTCTGAAAGTATAGGTAAATTGACAAGCATATAGCAAGATTCACTAAGAAAGAAGAGAGTGATCTAAAATAAAGTAGTAAATTTATCAAATTTATAAGAGGTAAAACAAAAACACAAAGAGGACCAAGGAGATTATTAAATTGACAGAGCACATAGGCCCTGAGTTCTTGGAACTGTCCTTACTCCAGGATGGCCCTATGGCTCTCACAAACACCACTGGGTGTGGCCCCGTGGTTTCCAGGTAGAGCCTGCCTGAGTACTGCTGGCCCACTCCAGGCAGAGTTCTGAAAATATAAGGAATCATAAGAAAATATTATAATATTGATGTGTGTATGTATCTGTATATACATATAAATACATATATGTACATATGCATATATGTACACACCAAGTGCAGAAATCTATACATTCTTAGAAAATTACAACTTTCTAATACTCAGCAAGGAGGAAATAGAAATCAGAATAACTAATCAACAGTAATTAAATTGACAAAATAATACCAAGTCTTCCAACAGCATAAGATATCTGGGTAAAACAATTTTACTAGTGAATTCTCAAAAATTCAAAGATATGATAATTATTATTCTAAAATACTTTCAAAAGTGTCAAGATGAGGAAATAATGCTTCTAAATTCATTTTACAAAACCAACATTATCCCCAATACTAAAAATGTAAAGGATAACCATGTTCAAAAACTGATCAGCCTTAGATGAACAGACACAAAAATACTCAACTAAAGGGAGAGAGAGAAAGAGAGTGAGAATGTGTGAGAGAGAGAGAAGAAAAAATTGCTTGCCATAGACACAGGCTGGGGAGGGGGAATCAGGGGACATTGGTGGTGGGAAACGGGCACTGGTGGAGGGAAGGATGGGTGCTGGAACATGTATGACTGAAACCCAAATATGAACATTTTTTGTAACTGTATATCTCACGGTGATATAATAAACAATTAAAAATCCTCAACTAAATACTACAATATTTAGTTGTATTTAGAAAAAGCATTTTCACCAATATATGAAAGGGATCACATACCCATAATCAAGTAGAATTTATTTTATGGATGCAAAATATATCAATAGACTACAGCACATCAGAGCCCACTCAGGAGAGACACTGATCTCAAGACCAGATTAACAGAGTAGCCGAGTTCAAGCCCAGGTAGGCGGCCCTCGAAGGCAAGAGTCACTGGGCATTCGTGAGATGGAGATGGGTCCATCCCTTCCCCTCAGATTCGTCCCGGAGGCCCGGTGGCAATGCCCACAAACTGCCCCAGGGCAATTGGCCATAGCATCCAGAGACTCAGACACAATGGGGAGAGCTGACATCCGGCTCTCCCCAAATCATGTGGTCACTTGAGACCAAGCAGTTCATCAAACTAGTGGAACCAATCATGTCCTAGAATATACTACAATCCACAATGTGTAAGAAAGGGAAAGGAGAAGGAGAGAGAGAGAGAGAGAGAGAGAGAGAGAGAGAGAGAGAGAAAGGAGATACAAAACCTGCCATGGAGGCAGGCTGGGGGAGGGGGAGGGGAGGTGAGGACATTGGTGATGGGAGATGGGCACGGGTGGAGGGATGGGTGTTGGAACACTGTAGAACCAAAACTCAAACATGAGCATCTTGTAATTGTATATCTAAAGGTGGTATAATAAAATAATTAAAAAATACGTCAATAAATAGTGTAATATGCAATGCTGCATTGTGTATTTTACCTAAAGCATTGCATAGACTTAATGCAATGCAATCCCTATCAACCTCCCAACCAAATTCTTCATAGAAACAGAACAGGATCAGAGTCATAGTAAAGCAAGTAGAGTGTGTGCCTTGCATGCGAAAGACCAGGACTTGATCCTCAGCACCTCATATGGTCCCCTGAGCCCACCAGGAATCACCAGGACTGATTCCTGAGTGCAGGGTAAGACCTTAGAACAACTGGGTGTGGACCCAAAATTGAAAAAAAAAGAGAAAGAAAATAAAAATAAAAACAATTCTAAATTTTCCTGGAACCATAAAGCACCCCATATAGCAATATTGAGGAAGGAAAGGAGATAAAAGAAGGATGTTTTGTGCTTCTTGACTTCAAAACATATTATTAATCTATAATCATTGAAATAGAATGTTACAGCAGGTTGAAGTATAGAGCACCAGGTAGCTTGTAAATCTCCACCCCTGCAACAGATAGCCAATCAGGACGTAGAAGGGGTTGGCTGGGATGGGTTGGCTGGGATGGGATTTGACTAGATACAAGGCCCATAGCACGAGCACAGTGAGAGAGAGAGGCAGGCAGGCACTTCTCCATCTTTCGCCAGCCACCAAGAAGCTGCCTCTCCTCCATTTCTCTCAGAACCAGGACTGTCCGGACCCCGCCTCCCCACCTCTCTCCACCAGACCTCCAGGTCAGGTAGGTCTGCACATGCCAGGTCAGGGCTTAATACCGGCGGGTACAGCAGGGCCAGACAGGGGCAGAATACAGGCTGGGCTTGGACGTCCAGAAAGGGATAAAGTTCAGAACCCAGGACTCTCACCCACTAGCACAGGGCCATGGCCCAAAAGTAGGAAACCTGGAACTAGGCAACAGGAACTGTTTGGGTACATCTGGGAAGGCCCAGCAACTCCACACAGGTAGCCGTGGCTGTCTCGGGGAAAGCATATAAGGCAGAAAGAGCGGCGCAGGGACAGGACCAGTGACATCGTTCATGGGAGGCGAGTAGACTGCGTGGGACAAGACAGGGAAGTCTTACACTGGACCTGGCAGCAATAGGCACAGGACCAGGACATTGTTCATGGGTAACAGAGAGGACTAGATATCTGGGGAGGGACCTGGAACCTTAAACTTAACCTTCTTCTTTCCCGAGTTTTGTATACAAATCTTTCATACAATTCTCAAGAGCCCAAAAGCACAGGAAAACCCACTTTCAATAGTCTTGGAATAAAAAGAGATCCACAGGTAAGTGAAACAGAATTAAGAGTTTGGAAATAAACATACATAACTATAAACATATATAAACTAATTTGTGACAAAATGACCAAAAATATACAATGGAGAGAAGAAAATACCTCCAGTAAATGTTGTTGGGGGAAATCAAACAGGAAAAATAAAACTAAACCACTATCTCACTCTAAAAATTAACTCCAACTAGATTAAAGACATATACAAGATGGGACACCATAGATATGAAGATGAGAACACAGGTGATAAGCTCCTCACCATCAAATTTAGCAAAGTATTCATGGATTAGGCTCCAATTGCAAGGGAAATAAGAGCAAATGGAACAATATCAAACTAAAAATCTTCTGCTCATTGGAAAAGATCATTTAACAAAAGGCAAGCTACTAACTAAATGGGAGCAGATATCTGCAAATCATACATCCACTGACAGGTTAATATCCCAAACTTAAGAATTCATGCAACTCAAGAACCAAAAATCACAATCTGATTCAAAAATGAGAAGAAAAATTTGAATAGAAAATTCTCCAGAGGAGCACAGATGGTGAAAGGTACATGCAAAGATGAGTTATTAGAAAATCTAAATCAAAACCATGATGAGATATGCTCCACACATTTAGAATTAATGAAGAAGACAAGAAACCCATGTATTTATGAGAATGTGGCTTAAAGTGAACCCACACACATTGTTAGGAATACCTGCTGATGTCAAAACTATGGAAAAGAGTACAGAGGTTCTTTAAGTAATAAGGCTAGAAATGCTATGTGATTCCGTTTTTACACATCTGTCCTTAAGACTGAAAAAATTTAAAGAAAAGAAAGAAAAGAAAAATAATAGTTCTAAAATTTAGAATTGTTTAGACTTAAGACTATAAAAAATTAAAAATATAGATGCTCCCCTACGTTCACTGCAACACTGTTTACAAATAGTCAAGATGTGGAAGCAACATAAATGCCCATAGATGGATGAGTAAGTGAAAAGAGGTAATGCAACACTTTAATACGGGGGGCTATGCTCTAAGGAAAATATCACTAGGTGATCTCACTGTTGTGTGAGTGCCATAAAGTATGTGATGACTTTTTGAAAACTCCATATCCTTGGCAAATCCTTTGAAGTCATGTACAGCCTCTTGAGTGTCATTTTCTAAATGACACTCATATATTCCTGATGATGTCACTGAAAGTCCAAACAATGTCCTGGATGTGGTTATAAATGTTGTAATCCTTCCAAACCTGTACCGGTTTCATCTCCATTTCTTCTTCAGTTGCAGCAAAAGTCTGGGCAAAGGTCGTTCTCAGATAGTAGGTCCTAAAGCTGCCATAACTCTTTGATCCAAGCAATGTATCAAGAGTCATTTGGAGAGATAAACACCATATTGATATTGAGATGAAGATTTCCAATTTAGTTCTTCAGGAGAATATCCAGTAGCATTATCAGAAATAAACACAAACTTGAAAGGGATATTATTCTCCTAATGGTACTTGTCCATTTTGCTGGCATAGCAATTCAGGAGGGCATCAGAGCTTTCTTATGGCCCCTATCACTGTATTCGTACTGATAGGTTTTGATGTATTGGGTCCTCACTGGGCCAGATCATGAAGCATTTTAATTTGTAGTCTGTATCTTTGCCTCCCTAACAAGTATTGCTATTCTGTCCTTAAAACCTTGAAACCTGGTGTTGACTTAGCCTCTTTATGGGTGCAAGTCCTTCCATGCACCTGTTCCCAGAAGAGAGTTTTATCCATATTGAAGATTTGTCCTGGAGAGTCATTTTCCTCCACAATTAGCTAATCTAGAATTTCTAAAAAATGTTTCAGCTGCCTTTGCATCAGCATTCATATACTCACCATGCACTTTCCTATTATGTAATGGAAAAAATGTCTTGCATCATATAAACCACTCAGAGCTACCCAAACTCAACGTTGTAGTCAGGTGCAGTTTTAATTTCTTCAGCATCGCAAGCTAACTTTTGCTTAGCTCATGATTGTCACAGCATTGAGAGGTTCTGCTTTCCTATTTCCTCCTCAATCAATTCATTAGAAGCGCCGCTGCTTCTGATATGGGATCTTAGTCTTGTTTTTTTTTTTTTTTTTTTTTTTTGTTGCCTCTAATTTTTTTTTTTATTTTTTTAAGTATTTTATTATACCACCGTGAGATATACAAATAAAAAGATATACAATTAAAAAGTTCATGTTTGGGTTTTGGTCATACAGTGTTTCAGCACCCGTCCCTCCACCAGTGCCCATCTCCCACCACCAACATCCCCGGTTCCCTCCCCCTTCCCCAGCCCTGCTCCATGGCAGGTTCTTTATTTCTTTCCCCTTTCTCTCTCTTTCTCTTTTCCTTCCCTTCCAGACTATGGATTACAGAACATACATTAAAAGGTTGTCATTTGTATCCTTTTGCCTCTATTTAATGCTCAGTTCTAGGTTGGCATTAGTACCCTCGACTATTGTTAGCCCCTGTTCCATTTTCTGTCTTACCTAAACTCTGACTCCCACACGTTTGTGATAATCTCCACCTTTGACAAGACCTCCTTATATATGTTTCACTTGACCTTGGATATTGGTATCATAATATGTACATATATATTTATGCCATGCAAATAAATGCAGTCATTCTGTATCTGTCTCTCTCCTTCTGGCTAATTTCACTCAACATAATCTTCTCCATGTCCATCCATTTATAGGCAAATTTTATAACTTCATTTTTCCTAACAGCTGCATAGTATTCCATTGTGTAGATGTACCAAAGCTTCTTTATCCAGTCATCGATTTTCGGGCACTCTGGTTGCTTCCAGATTCTGGCTATTGTGAATAATGCTGCTATGAACATAAAAGTAGGGATGGTGTTTCCGCTGCGTATTTTTGGTTTCCCAGAGTAGATTCCCAGGAGTGGTATGGCTGGGTCAAATGGGAGTTCAATTTCTAGTCTTTGGAGGAAAGTCCATATTGTTTTCCAGAAAGGCTGTACCAGCCGGCATTCCCACCAACAATGGATGAGTGTCCCCTTTTCCCCACATCCACGCCAGCACTTGTTGTTCTTGCTCTTTTGAATATGTGCCAGTCTCTGTGGTGTAAAGTGGTATCTCATTGTTGTTTTGATTTGCATCTCTCTGATGATTAGTGATGATGAGCATTTTTTCATATGTTTTTTGGCCATTCGAATTTCTTCCTTGCTGAAGTTTCTGTTCATTTCTTGTCCCCATTTTTTGATGGGGTTGTTTGTTTTCTTCTTGTAAAGTTCTACCAGTGCCTCATATATCCTGGATATTAACCCCTTATCAGATGGGTATTGGGTGAATATTCTTTCCCATTCTGTGGACTGCTTTTGTATCTTAGTCACTGTTTCTTTTGAGGTGCAGAAGCTTTTCAGTTTCATGTAGTCCCATATGTTTATCTTTTCTTCTAGTTGCTTTGTTAGTGATGTTTCACCTTTGAAGATGCCTTTAGCTTCAATGTCGTGGAGGGTTTTTCCTATATTTTCTTCAATGTACTTTATGGATTCAAGTCTGATATTGAGATCTTTAGTCCATTTTGATCTGATTTTTGTGCATGGTGTTAGACACAGGTCCAAATTCATTTTTTTTACACGTTGCTGCCCAGTTTTCCCAACACCACTTGTTGAAGAGGCTTTCCTTACTCCATTTTAGACTCATTGCACCTTTATCAAAGATTAAATGATCATGTGTTTGAGGTTGGGTGTCAGGATACTCTATTCTATTCCATAGGTCCACAGGTCTGTTTTTATTCCAATACCATGCTGTTTTAATTACTACTGCCTTGTAGTACAGTTTGAAGTTGGGAAAGGTGATGCCTCCCATCTTCTTTTTCCCGAGGATTGCTTTAGCTATCCTTGGGGGGTTTATTGTTCCATACAAATTTCAGGAGCGTTTGGTCAATTTCTTTGAAGAATGTCATCGGTATCCTTATAGGGACTGCATTGAATCTGTACAGAGCTCTAGGGAGTATTACCATTTTGACAATGTTGATTCTCCCCATCCATGAACAGGGAATGTGTTTCCATTTCCTTGTGTAGTCTTGTTGTTTTCAATGAAGCACATTCTTTAACAGTTTGGGCCGCTTTCTTCCTGTATTTAAAATCATAGCTATAGTGGAATGGGAACTGCCTCACCAGCAACAACCATTACTGATTTTTCACATTTTGTTTTCAGTTCAGTCAATCGGAGTTGCTGTTTATTGGCAAAGGGTAGCAGTGGATTTTGTATGCTTAGCATCCCTGACAAACAAAACAACACATGGTTAAATCAAGAACAAGAGGAAATTATGTGATACAGAGAGATGATAAAGAGACCAGGGAGATAGTGCAATGGGGTGTATATGGCTTGCATCATCAGGCCCCAAGTTCTATGTGTAGCACCGTAAGCTCCCCCACTCTATCATTGCAAGGGTGGCCCTGGTGAGTCTTGAAAACTGCTGGGTCTGAACCCATAAAGAGGGGGAGTGGGCCCTAGGCTCGGAAGCACAGATGGGGGATCCAAAATAAAACAGAGGTGTGGTAAACATGGGAACTGTGGCTGCTGCTGGCATGCGCTGCTGCAATGTTATGACAAGCAACAGGAAATCTGGGTGTATTCTGAGTGGATGTCAGTCATTGACAAACATGCAGTATAGCACATAACTGTATATATACAATGGAACACTGAGAAATAATTTTAAAATGATAAGCATTGCCAATAAGGATGGATAAAGAGAGTTATCTAAATGAAATGTTAAGTGAAATGGCAGTGAGAGACCACAAATATTGTACAACTTCCCTCATGGAATGATTAAAAAAAAGAACAAAAGAACAATCAAAACAAAAACCATTTAAGTACAGAGAACAGATTGGTGGCTACTAGAGAAAAAAAATTAGGGGTCAGTGATGTGATAAGGTCAATTGTAAGGTGATGAGGAAGAAAATGAAACTTTTGGTGAAGGTCATCTTGTAGTAAGCACAGATGGTCAAAATACAACGGGCTATGCTTGAAATTTACATAAAGCCACAATTCAGTGTTAGTTTGATAAAAAAGCAAGTACCACCAATGAAGTGTTCTGTATCCAGCAAAACTAACCTTTTAATCATATTTTTAAAAAAGATGAAAACAAGATATATGTAACCAAAGAATGATAGCATTATTATAAATAATAGTAAAGAAAGTCTTTCAGAATAAAAGGAAATGCTGGCATAGTAAAACAGGAAGAAACATAGATAAAAACTGGTATATTTGCTAAACAATACAATGATATATAAAAGCATTTTTCTCATTATTTCTTTAAAAGAAATAAAATTGCCAGGGAGGGAGAGAAAGTACAGAGCACAAAGCATATATGCCTTGTATGTGGCAATCCTGGTTTAGTTTCTGGTGCTGCAGGGTCTCCTGAGCATCACATGGTGTAACTCTGGCAGCCCCAAGAACCACCCAGGTGGTTCAGGTAATCCCTGCAACCTAAGGCCCTTGCATTGAATTGCCAGCTCAGCTAATTGCCCTAAAGATCCCTGCTCCAGGCCTCTTGAGCACTGTGTGGGAGGCCCCATAAAAGTGAAATAAAATAATAAAGGAAAAAAAAGATTGCATAAAAATTGCTAAATTGTTGGGCTGGAATACAGAGAGATCGAATGTTCCGACAACAAAAACACAGAGAAAGGAGGAGGGAATAAAGCTGTATCAAAACAAAGACCACATTTTATCAGATACTGGTATTAATTTAAACACACTGTAGTAAGTTAAAATGCATGTTGCAATCCCTGAAGTAACCACCAAGAAAACAACTCAAATATATAGCAGAAAATTTAAGGAGTAATTAAAATGGTGCACTAAAAAAATATATTTATTGCCTCAAAGGAAAGTAGTAAAGGAGAAGCTGAGGGGAAAAAAGCAGACATGAGACATAAAAACAGATAACTAAGGGGGATAGTGCTAGTCCTGTCAAGAAATAAATTAAAATTAAATAATCTACACTGCTCTTTATGCACATAGGACCTCCCGATCTCAACTAATTATTAGCAAATGGAGCCCAGAATTACAGATATATTTTATATAGCGTGATTCTACCTGTTTTATATTGGTGTGCAGTGCGTACCACATAGGGACTTCATCCAATACACATTGTCTCAGTTCTTTTGGTCAGAAGTCTGAACTTGGTTCACTGCATCTTTCGTTGAATCAAATTGAATATGGCGTTCACAGCAAAATTGCTATGATAGTTTGAAAAAATTGTTGGAAGTAAAAGGTATTTGTATGTACTCCCCTATGATGAGTTAATGATTTGTAAGGTTCATTTTAGAAACTAGATTCTGTGAAGAATATGCACTTAGAATGGGATTCGGGGAGCAGGTCATAGGCAAACATTATCTAGTTTGAACTAACCACACCGCTATTTGCAGAACATTCTTAAGTCTGCAGCCAAAGATCAGGTCAGATTTACATTAATCTATCCATATGGTAGGATATAACTCTGAGTGCATTCTAGGTGTTCAATTTTCACTGGAGTAGGTGCTAAAAACGACTATGGTTTCTGAGATTTTCCTCTGGCTTTACCATCCAGATCTTTTCTTGAGAGCAGTGCTGCAATGCTAAGGAGGAAAAGTCTTGAACAGAAATTTTTGGAGAAATAATGGGGAAAATGTGGATGAGATTTTGTCCCCAAGGGGATATTTGGGTTGTCACAAATTGGAGTAGCTCCTCACATCAGTGGTTAAAGGACAAGAAGACTGTTAAACCGAAGCAGAAGACAGGCCCACATTGAAAACGGGGTAGCCTGAAACGTCAATAGAGTTAAAATTAAATCTTTGCTGTATAGTTTGCCTTAATTCTGTGGCTCACCTCTGGGCTACAGCCACAGGCTTCCCAAGCCAGAGGGTATTCTGCAACAAGAGAACATTTCATTTCCCTGAATTTCTTTGTGGAAAAATAATCATATAATATTATGTATGTATTATACGTAAAATATAAAATAAAGATAGTTTTAGAATAGGTTTAGGTTTACAGAAAATTGAGTGTTTACTATAGTTTCTGTCTATTCCCTCTTCAGCTCACAAAGATCCAGCGCTAGTGTGATGCATTTTTTACAATCCGTGATCCAGTATCCATTGATCATTATTAGCTAAAGCCCACAGCTCACATAACACAGCTCTCTTTGGATTGTAGAGCATAAGGGTTTTGACAAATGTGTAATAACAGGTGTCCGTTGCTACAACATCATTCCGAATATTTTCACTGCCCTAAGAATCCCTTCTGCTCCACTTATCCATTCTCCATTTCCCTTACCCAAACCTCTAGCAACACTGATATTTTTTACTCTCTCTATAGCCTGGTCTTTTCCAGAATTTTGTATACTTGATATTATACAGTCTATAACCTTTCCAAAATGACTTCTTACATAAAGAAACATGTGTTTTAGTTTCCTTTATGATGACAGACCATTTCTACTTATTGCTAAACAAGATTTCATTGCATAGATGTACAACAGCTTAATGTTGTACTTACTTTTGGAAGTACAACTTGGTTGCTTGAAGTTTATGCATTTGATGTACAAGTCTATCCTCTCTTTAGTTAACTAGTTAACTTTGTTTCTCTCTTTAGTTAAGTTTATTCAACTTAATTTTTCTTCTGTAACTATAGATGGGATTATTTTCTTGATTTCTTTCTCTTCTAGTTCATTACTGTATATAAAAGGCAACAGGTTTTTAATATTGATCTTGTGGTCTGACACCTCACTGTATCTGCTTATTGTTCCTAGTAGTTTTTTAGAATTTTCTGTGTAAATTGTCATGCCATTTACAAATATCAATGGTTTTACTTCTTCTTTTCCCATTAAAGTCTCTCATTTATTTTAATTGTCTAATTTAACTAGTTAGGACTTCCAACAATACATTGAATAACAGTGATAAAAGTGTACATCCTTGTCTTGTGCCTGGTCTTAGAGAAGTTTTTAGGTTATTTTTTTTGTCTTTGTTTTTTGGCCACACCAGAGGTGTTCAGTGTTTATTCCTGATTATATTTCTCAGGGGTCTCTCCTATTGGTGTTCAGGAGACCACATGTGGTGTAGGTGATTAAATTGGGATCAGCCACATACAAAACAAACACCCTACTCACTGTGTAACACTTTAATGCAACCAACATGTTGTCTGTGGATCATTGAATATAGACTTTACTATGTTCAGAAATGTTCCTTCCACCCACATTTTGGGAGGGTTATATTATAAGTGGATATTAAATTTGATTAAAAAGTTTTCTTTGGATTTATTGATATGATCTATTGATATGACTTTTAGCTTTCTTTTTGTTTATGTACTTAGCTTATTTTTCATGTTTCTCTTGAAATGTCTATTTTTTAGCCCATATGTGATTTGTATTGTTTAGTCTCAAAATATTTAGAAAATTTTCAGTCATCATTTTTGCTTATTTATTTATATTTTAATTCTATTGTGGTATGAGAACATACATATGTAGTATTTATATTCTCCTAAATGTTTGAGTTATGATTTATGGCCCCAAATATTGTTTACCTTGGCCCATAATGCTCCATGTGGGCTGTGGGCTTGAGAAGAATATGCATTCTATTGTGTTTAAAATATTATATGTATATATATATATACATATATATATAAACTTGTATCACTTGTATCACCTGTCTTCCAATTGTTCATTGATTGGCTCAAGTGGGCGCCAGTAACGTCTCCATTTGTCCCTGTCACATGGTAGTGTAGCCCAAGGGCATCTTCTTGCTCTAGGAACATGAAGAGCCTCAAACCATTTGTTCAGGTCATGGGAATGAGGTCTATTATTGTTACTGTTTTTGACATATCAAATATGGCATGGGTAGCTTGCCAGCTCTGCCATGCAGGTGGGATACTCTTGGTAGTAGGTAGGCTCTCAGTTCTTGCATTTACTGATGATGTACCACGTGGCTGCTAAGTGGCCAATACA